>JAEANM010001659.1:0-26898 GCA_017656035.1 Myanophis thanlyinensis
ACTCCATCAATTAATCAAGAGACAGCAGCGCAGCCAACCAGCCCAGCACACCATGCCCTCCCACCAGTATTTATAGAAAGACAGCAGCTCCGGTCACACACTTCTTGCACTGGCACAAAGCAGAAGGCACCAACCTGAAGATGGCCAGTAGGATCTTGCCGAAACATTGCGAAGATATTCTCAAACTTACACGGGAAAAGACCCGAATAGATCTAGACCTGCATGCATGCATATATATATATAAATGAGGTGTGTGTGTGTGCGCTTGCTTGCTTATATTTGACCATTATATGGTCAAATAGAGGAAGTGAAATATGTACTATTTCTTCTGGTAGTCTTAGTAATAAAGTAGTACAAACTACCCTCTGCAGCTGTAAAAAAAAACTTAACTATTCCAACATTGTTTTCTCATCATTTATGCTGCCAAAATCAATTTTATTAACTTTAATAATATTTTAATTAACAGCAAATTTAATGTTTTTAGATTGGTTTTAGAATTTGTTATACTCTGTTTTTTATCTGCTGTGAACTGCCCCGAGTCCTTGTGGAGATGGGGCGGTATATAAATGTGATAAATAAAATAAATAAATAAAAAGTTATTTATCTTTCAGTGAATTTCAGCATACTGCCAGACAGTGCATCTGAGTGGTGCTTTCAAAATGTACCCTTCCTAAGACAATGGGGTTTACTTAGAACTGTCTATTTTTGCTTGTAGGTAAACAGGTCTGTGGGCAAAGTGCAGATCTTCACAGCGGACTTGTCTGAAATACCACGCTGCAATTGCAAGCCCACAGATGAAAACCCCTGTGGCTTAGATTCAGAGTGTATTAATCGCATGCTGCTCTACGAATGTCACCCTGCGGTTTGCCTAGCTGGAGAACGCTGCCAAAACCAATGTTTCACCAAGAGACAGTATCCAGAAGTAGAAATTGTCCGTACTTTAGCACGGGGCTGGGGTTTGCAAGCTAAGAGAGACATTAAAAAGGTACTTTTGCTTTTTTATGTTCATTATGCAGTAGTTGCCACATATCTAAAAACAAAGAAAAAGCCAGTTGTCTTTGTTCTTGTATGCATCATAAAGATGTGGTAAAAGTTTTGTTTACTTTTTCTGTCCGTCTAGAGGTTAAATTATACAACAATGGAATCTTAAATTAAAACCCTCAAATCAGTGTGTGTCAACAATTCCTAAGATTGCTTATACTGATTGCCTTTCCATGTCAATTATTTCTTTTTCCAGTGTCAATTTTTTGTCATGCGACTTCTGATTTAAAAGACACAAATTGTCTATGGCAACTCGCTGTTTCTGATACCAATGTTGTTACATCAAATTACTACTGAATATTCATAATATTCTTAAACTGTGCTATAAATAACATGATCCTAAATTATTGTATTAGGAAAGAATTGAACAAAAGTTCCTTAAAACCTTTGCCAGCTTTAATATAATAGTTACTACGGATGCTTCAATAGTCAGGTTTTTGTAAGTGTTTACAGTAGCCCTGAGAAGAAGCAGAGTGGGAGACTAATCTGTAAGACCATGTAGGCTTCTTAGATTTGTGGTGGAATATAAATATATATGAATATATAATCTTCATATACAATGGACTCCGGGGGATGGTAGAGGACAGGAAGGCCTGCAGGAATGTTGTCCACGGGGTCACGATGAGTCGGACATGACTTTGCAACTAACAAGAACAACAATCTTCAGGTAGCCCAATTCCAAATTGTTAAGAGCTCTTAAAGTTCAAAAGCAGGATTTTTTATTGATTATATAAATAAGTTGGTTATATTTCACTTATATTGGTTACCTGTGTGACAAATATATAGGCTGTTTGGGTCCCTCTAGCAACCTCATAGCTTCTGCATTTTCAAAAGCAACCATGTGTATGTAGGCTTATTCTTATAGTAAGAGTGAGAACATTACTGAAGATGAAACAGATTGGTGCCTCCGCAGATTTTCTCAAAAAAGTAGCTTGGAAATTTGAAGTTAATGAAGAACTTTTTGATTTCCTAGTTTTGTAATCAGATTACTTACTTGTTCTTCCATACCTGAAAATTTCAGGGTGAGTTTGTGAATGAGTATGTGGGAGAACTGATAGATGAAGAAGAATGTCGGGCCAGAATCCGCTATGCTCAAGAACATGATATCACCAACTTTTACATGTTGACCTTGGACAAGGTGAGTTAAAAATTCTTTGTACATCAAGTGACAGGTGGCTATAGAAAAATAACTTTGTTTCAGCATTTGAAGTATTTAATAGAACATCAAAAAAACTTGAAAAAACAAATGTTCCTTTGATAAGTTTGTGTGCCCTGTGCTTTCCGAACTCTTCAATTTGTCCACCTTTATATTTTTTAAAGTGTTCTACATATAAAACTAGTCTCAGCTGAAAAAGATTAATACTATGTTTTTAAAAGATGTTATTCCATTTGGTGATTTTAGGATCGAATAATTGATGCTGGACCAAAGGGCAATTATGCTCGATTCATGAACCATTGTTGCCAGCCAAATTGTGAGACACAGAAGTGGTCAGTGAATGGAGATACTCGTGTTGGGCTGTTTGCCCTTGTAAATATTAAGGCAGGTCAGTATGCCTCATAAAAGCTCTCTTTTGAAACATTTGGGTGTCTTAAAAATGCTTAGCTTTTGCTGTCTATTGAAGATTATAAAGCCTGTTAGAAAGATATTAGTGGTAGGAGATAAGTTGTTCAGGTAGATAGTTTGTTCCTGAGTATGTGGACAATCTACTAGCCAGAACTGACTCATTCTGACTCCATCTGCAATTTGGTTTTTTTTTTTCTTTACTTTTTCTCTGCTCATTTCCTGAAAGATGGCAGAAGACTGTTTGTTGCAGATGCATGGTTCTTCATTTCTTTTCTCTAAATACCCCACAATGAAGGTTTTTTTTTTTTTTACCTCATGTCTTTTCCCCGTTCTCTGCTACTTTCCTGCATAGTTTTTGATGCCAGGGTTTCTTTCATTTGCTTGGTTGAAGGAATCCTGTCTGCCTTGTCAGCATTAGTAAGACTGCACTTCTCTAGGAGCCTGTAGAAGTCTTGTAGCTGCTGAAAGAGTTCTGAAAGGAGGAAAAATGATATAAAAGGAAGAGTGAAGAAACACAGATGCTTTATTTAGCGGGGTTAGGTCCTACAAACGATGAATCGCTAATAATTGCATTACTAAATCATGGATACTGCTCTGTGTTGCTGTCATTCTGTTAGAAAAAACATGTCACAGCTACTCTTCAGAAACAACATTGAGATAGGCTAGTAGATCCTGCCTATAGAAATAGATTCCCCTCCACATTTTTAACTTTTGTTTTGGTTTTTATTTATTTGTTTGTTTGTTTGTTTATTTATTGGCTGCCTATCCACAGGATAACTCTGGATGGCTTTTAATATTAAAAGTTAAAACTGCATGAATAAAATACTCCAAAAATACAAAATACAAGAGCTGGAGGGGGAAGGGAGTAGGATGTGCAAGGAAGGAAGGTGGGATGTGATATTAATCTAGCAACCAACCTCAACATGAAGCTCCTCCTTTAGAAACCAAACTTTGGGTCAGGAGTGTTGGAACCAATCTCACTCCCTGGCTGGGGGAGAGGCGGCAGCAAGGCAGAGAAGACTCTTCTCCTGGATCCTGCCAGCCAGAATACCATGGCCATAGCATGCCGCCTCTGTCAGGGTGGGTGGGACGGGACAGTCCCAGTGGGATGAGATGGTCCCTCAAGTAATCTGGGCCCTTGCCATGAAGGGCTTTAAAAGTGATTACCAACACCTCAAATTGCACCCAGAAGCGAATTGGCAGCTAGCGCAGCTCGTGGAGCAGTGGTGTTACATGGGCCACCCTTATAGTCCTTGCCTGTGCCACTACACTCTGCACCACTGTAGTTTCCAAATACTCCGCAAGGGTAACCCAATGTAGAGTGTGTTGCAGTAGTCCAACTTGAGATAACTAGGGCTTGAATGACTGAGCGCAGAGACTCCTGATTCAGGAGAGGCCGCAACTAATGCACCACTCAAAGTTGCACAAACACTCTTCTTTGGTTGACTTTTGATCCTTCATTCCTTTATTACATACTGAATCTCATGCTCTAAAACTTGTATGTTATTATCTGGGTGGGTCTTACTGATTTCTTTCATTACCAGGGACTGAGCTGACTTTTAACTATAACCTGGAATGTTTGGGGAATGGGAAAACAGTTTGCAAGTGTGGAGCACCAAACTGCAGTGGCTTCCTTGGAGTACGACCAAAGGTATTGTCTATCTTTGGCTATTTTTTCTTAGACCTAACTATATTAGCGTTACATATATTGGATACACAGGAATTGTTTATATTGCTGTGGTCCTCTACTATTTGTGTAATTTGCTCCTGATGATAAAAGTAGGATCCCTGTTGTCTATTCTGCATTATATAAACAGCTGAGAGTACAAATTAAAAAGAAAAAGAAGAACAGAAATTCTTGTTTTCCTTGTAGGACTAATGGACCATCTAGGATAAGACATCTCATAATGTACCTTACTTATACAACTTAAATAAAACTATTATACGAGAACAGGGATTTTTTTTTTTTCCATCCTGAAGAATTGCTCACTGGAATTTTTTTCTGTCTTTAGAATCAGCCACCTGCTTCAGAAGAGAAATCTAAGAAATGTAAGAGGCGGCATGGAAAGCGCAAGTCACAGACAGAAGTCACGAAAGAGCGGGAAGATGAATGTTTCAGTTGTGGAGATGGTGGGCAGTTGGTTTCCTGTAAGAGACCAGGCTGTCCCAAAGTCTACCATGCTGACTGCCTCAATCTGACTAGGCGACCTGCAGGTCAGTAATATATTTTCATATTTTGTTACTGCAGAAAGTATTTCCAGGATGAAAACGGTAGCTCCTATGCACGTAGGGAAGACAAAGGGAAATATTACTACATATTGGCTAAAGTTTTGTTCTTTAAAGTAAACCTATAAACATAGTTTTCTTTTAAGGTGTTCTGTGTTTTTCTTCTCATAGAAATAACTTACTTGTCAAAGCTGGCTGGGGAATTCTGGGAGTTGAAGTCCAAACATCTTAAAGTCGCCAAGGTTGAGAAACACTGATTTAGGACAAAGTTAGAAAATGAAATTCTTTCCTTTATACATTAAGGGTAGTTCTAGTAGAAAAAAAAATATTTGGGATGAACTGGGGTCAGTTATCTCCCTATACTTTTTTTTCATTAAAGTATTCCACTTTAACAAGCTTTTCAATACAAGCTGTTAAATGGTTCAGTTACAACTTCTGTCTATCCAATTCGACTCTCTTGTAAATGGTTCCTAGAGTTTGAATTAAGTAATTTAATTGTTACCCGAAGCATTTGTCATTAGAGTGAACGTGAATAAGGAACAAAGTCAGATCAAAAGAATTGAGGAAAGGAGCCCAAGGGGACCAGACATATGCTTATTGTTAAACAGCAATTAGTTGAAATCCACAGGAGGTTATACCACCTCTAACTTTTTTTTTTCTTGAGGTGGGAGAATTGGAAATTTTTATGTCTCTAGTTAAATTCTGTCTTCCTTAAATTCCCTTTAGCCCATCCCTAGTCTTATGGGTATAAATGGGACACGTGTGAAAAAGCACATGTGTTCCATTGGAATGCAGAGACCGTCTGTGTGCTAATGTTCCCTTGAAACTCCAGCACTCTAGTGAAAGGAAGGTCATCCCTGAATTTGAGAGAGAAACAATATACCTTTTTGCAAAGTGGTTTTTTTTTCAGTGATCCATTCCTTGCAGTACCAAGCACAAATACTTCAGGTAAAGCAAAAGCATTTTATTAAGGTGGAGGACTTGATACAGGGACAGAAACAAACAATACATTTGATATTTATAATGTGTCAGAAAGCAAGAAATCAAACAATAAAAGACATTGATTAGGTGCAAGGAAAGATAAACACCCTTACAATAAGTAGCATGTTCTCCTTTTATATCTGGATTTGTTTCTTTAGCACTTGCAGTGCTCAAGGATTTCAGAATACAGTCCTATTGTTATGTTTCTGAATAGAGTAGTTTTGCACATCAAAGGAAACGGCTTTGGCTAAAGGAAAAACAAGATTTCCTACACTTCAAAAGGAGACATGGTTGCCATGTTAAAATGCTAATGTCACCTCAATTAAAAAGCTAATCATAAAGCGTAAAATTCCAGGTAACACTAAAGTCCTGTTTGTTTCTGATCATAGATATCCTTTTTTATTCTATAGATGGAGGTTCCTGCAGTTGGAGCCAGGGCAAATAATAAACAGTGGAATGAAACTATTGTATGTAGTGAATTGGCTTTTGTGGGTTATATCCTCTGTAGGCAATTTAATACCAGCATCTGGATGTCTGGGAATTTGGGGCTGAATTTAGCAATTTTCCCTGAACAGCTTTCACCAGTCAGGATTTCTTGATTTCAGGGACTTTCAGAAACAGCTATCACTCATTTCAGTCATGCTTTTTCCCATGATGCAGGAAAGTGGGAATGTCCTTGGCATCAGTGTGATGTGTGTAACAAAGATGCAGCCTCCTTCTGTGAGATGTGTCCCCGATCATTCTGCAAACAACATCGGGAAGGCATGCTGTTCATCTCCAAACTGGATGGACGCCTATCATGCACAGAACACGATCCTTGTGGACCTAACCCTCTAGAGCCAGGAGAGATTCGTGAGTATGAGACTCCCACAGAATCAGAAGCTGGCTGCCAAAACACTCAGCCATCAGACCAGCAGCCTGCAGCTACAGGCCCGAAATCTCAGTCCTCAGAGAGGCTTCCTCTGACTGTGTCTCTGAGGCTGCAATCCTCAGATAAACCACCTTCCTCTTCACTGGCTCTGAGGCTACAGTCCTCAGACAAGCCGCCTTCCTCGGTGGCCCTGAAGCTACAGCCCTCAGATAAACCTCCCTCTACAATGGCACTGCGGCTTCAACCAGCAGACAAACTGCCCTCCACCCTGGCCCTGAGTTTAAAGCCCTCTGACAAATTGCCCTCCACCCTGGCCTTGAGGTTCAAGCCTTCAGACAAACTATCCTCTGCCCTGGCTCTTAGATTGCAGTCATCAGACAAGCCACTTTCGGCAGTGGCTCTTAGGTTACACCCCTCAGAGAAGTCATCACCCACGGTGGCCCTCAGGCTACGGGCCTCAGAAAAGCTAGCTTCCCCCGGGGCCCGGAAGGGCCAACTCCCTGAGAAGCTGTCCCCCGCCATAGTTCGGGAGGAACAGTCCTCTGTCACCACTGAGGAAAAGCCACCTGGATCTGAGACAGCAGCCAACTGCTCAGCCCTAGAGGTGCCCAGGAATTCAGACCCATCACCGATGGGTGCTTCCCAGTCCCTATTGCTAGACAAGCACCCCACCACCCCACTGCCCCATGGGCAGGTAGTGGGCAGAGCCACAGAACCTGACTCTCTGAGGCCTGAGCCACAGGGCAGGGCCATTAGTGTGGGACCGCTGCCTCAGCCTTCAGGGAAGGCGGCCCTTTCACTGAGCCTGAAGCCGCAGCTGCCAGTCAGACCTGTCACCCCAGTAGCCCTGAGGTCTAAGCTGTCAGAGAAGCTAGTCGCTCCGACTGGCTCATCGCCTCAGACGCCCAGCAGGCTGCCTACCCCTGTGGACACTCGGCCTGTACCATCTGACAAGCCTTCTACCGCCGTGGGCCTGAGGCCTCAGCTCTCAGACAGGCTTCCTGCCCCACTAAACCCCAGGCCTTTGCTTTCAGAGAAAGCACTGCGGCCAGTCGACCAGAATGCTCAACCCAAAGAAAGAGGCTTTGTGACTGTGGAGCAGAACCCTCAGCCGAAAGAACGGACATCTGTATCTGGCGAGCAGTCTTGTCGGCCAACGGGGAAATGTCCACCCTTCCCAGGGCAAACCTCCTATCCGCTAGAGAACTTGCAAATGCACGAAAAGACCTCTTGGCCTAGTGCAAAAGGGCTGCCATCCATGGAGCAATCTTTTTGGACAGCTGAGAAACTGCAGTCTCCTGAGCACAGTCTCTGTCCAGGCCAAGAAGCAATATCTGCACCCTCCACGGAGCAGACATTTTGGTCAACAGAGAGATTGTCTGCATTTGAACAACCCCCTTGGCCTGGAAGGGAAGCTCCACTACCTTCTGGGCAAACCTCATTGACCAGAAACATTCAGACATTGGAGCAGATCTCTTGGCTCTCTGGGAAAACACAAACACCTGTGGGGCAGGGCATCTTGCCTTTGTTTGAGCAAAATGCGGTGCTAGGACTGGACCAGGACTCCCCTGGCCACGAACCTCCTGAGTCTAAATCTAAGTGAATCCAGTTTGAGGCCAGACTGGTCACCTATTTGTTTTGATTGGTTTTTTAATTGTATGGGAAAAGATTGTTTTTGTTTTGTTTTCTTTTTAATCCACTTCCCCAGTTTCTTAACCTCCAGCAACACCCTGCTCAAGCTATACAGATTTATTTTAACTAAATCTCTATGATGCCCAACCAAGGAGCAAGAATGTAGGTGTTCTTTGCCTTCATTTCGCAGACAATAATACTGAAATAAAGGAATCCATTTGAGCTAAAATATTTAATTCCATTAATCAGATTACTAATTTTGTGAGTTTAAATCTAGGAACAGACTTGGATTCCCAGATTATTCCCATGTAGCTCCAAAGAAATAGTTTGTTATCATAACAAACTTCCATACTGGCCCCTCATGTTTCCAAAATGTTTTAACTAATGAACCCAGATATTGAGGGCACAAAAGGAAATGCAACAGGTTTTTAGTCCTTATTTTTCATTCCTTGCAGTCTTAACTGCTGTCTGGGTGGAGCTTTTCAAATGCAGGTGCTTTAAAAAAATACTTGAAGTTAGTTGAGGACCTCTGTTCTGCAAAACAGAAGAACTTGTGCCTCAATGAATCTAGGTCTTACATCAGAAGTGTTCAGAAATACTATCTGGTAGATTCTTTGGGACTTAGATCTTTAGTGCAATGGCACTAGGCCTCTCTTTTCCACAGAATTTTGACCACTAAAGACAAGAGCAGGTTAGAAAAATAAGTACATTATTCGTCTATATTTTCAGTGCAGCATTGCTGGGTTGGATTTTGTTTTGTTTTTACAGTTTGTTCACCAGTCATCTGGTAGTCAAACTGATAGTCAGTGTGGGCAAATAAAGCCAATTTTGCTCTTTTCGATGGCAAATCTGCTTAAAAATAATGTTTGCATTATGTATGGGTGTATTTCTAAATGATGAGCTACTTTAGAAAACTAAAACAGTTGATGACCTATATGAGAATAAATGTTCAAGATGAAAAGTGAATATTACTATTCTGATTAGTGTTTAGCTTGGCAAGCCTTTCATATTGCCTCCTGCAACACTCCCACACCCCACCTACAGAAAATTGACTTGAATTTAGTGGGACAACACTAAGGAGTCCTGTTGTTTAAAAAGAGAGGTAGCTAAGGTTATAGTTCTCACACTGGAACATGAAGAGCTCTAGCACTTGCCTGAGGTTCTCCTTCTTTTTTCCTTTATTTTCCAGTTAATTGCAACATTTTAATCCTGACTGGTTGCATGGTTGGTAGTACTGTCTTTCCATTAAGGAGAAGTATTTTAGTATTACATAAACAGACAGATGTATTATCTGCACCACAGAAATATAGCTTGCTATGGTACTGATGGTGGTTTCTTTAAACTGTAGCTGGGGAATCAAGTAGATTATTACTTCACCCTGTATATGGCGATATTACTCACTCTGCAGGGCCTTCACATATCTAATATGACTTCCATTTCATACTACAAAATCAGGAAACTATTTGACCAGTTTTAGATTGCCACCCTATTCTATTTGCCTGGGCATCTGAACTCTCACAGACTGTTAACTCCAGTTTGAAACAAAAACCTTTTGAATAGCTCCCATTTGGTCCTCTTTAGATGTTCACATTTTGGCACAGAGCAGAAATTCTAACTCTGTCCCAATCTAGAGCCTCTCATCTTGGAATAGATAAATCTGGGGTATTCAGGGCCTCTAGGCAATCATCAATGTTGCAGTAGCAGTTCAAATTCAGATCCATTACTTTTTTTCAATGTTGGCTTTCCACAATGACAATATCTACTCGGCACTGCGAAATATTCCCTATCTGGTTGTGCATCTCATCCTCTTCTCTGATTCATTTCATTATCTCCAAGTACAGCTAATGACTTTGTAAAAAGCATTATGACTAAATGGAACCTTAGTGCTTAAAGTGGTTTTCCTTGAACATCTGCAGGCCGAGCGCTGCTAATTGCTGAAAATGGCGAAATGCAAACACCTTTTGTTTCTGCGTGACTCCTGCACAAAAGGAAACAGGACAGTTCTTCTGAATGAGACAGATACAAGAAACCAAGGGCATTTTACCAAAACTTTTTAAAATGAAAAGACCCACCTTTTTGAACAATCAAGCAAGTCAAGCCAATCACGAGGCTCAGCATATTAAACATTTTTCATGTGGAAACAAAATGAGGCTCTAAATTTTATGTTTCTAGGCCTTCCCATGAACTGGACTTTACCATGTAGATTGTGTGTTTAGGGCTTCCTTTGTGCCAGCCCCTGCCCTCCCTTCACAGCTGTACTTGTAAGAAGAGAGATCTCTGCACTGCTTTATCCAACTTGGTTCTTGCAATGTCATGTGTTTTAACTAGGTATTTGTTTCATGGAAAAAAAAATAAACTGTGAATATTTTTGGTGGAGGCTATTTTAAATCTTTAAAACTCAGAACATTTTATTTTGAATTCTTTTGTTCAGATTCCTAGGGATCATGTAGGTGACTGTAAGAACTGGGATTTATATAGCAGCACATTCTGAATCTTTGGCTAGGAACTCATGATTGAACCAATTTAAACTTTTCAAGTGGTATTTCAAAACAATTGCCCAGTGACTTATTTAATATTACAGTTCCTCTTTTTAGTCTCTTTAAACTAAACTTGTTTAAAGTACAAAACTGTTAACTGTACTAAGCAATGAAAGAGAAAACATTGCAAAAGTATAGGTGGAACAAACCTGAATATTGTTATCAAGCACAACAGATGTCTCCAAGTCCAGAGGTTAATGTCCAATTCATTAAGCTAAGTAAAGAAACTACAAGGTGTAACTTCAGGAAAATATGAGGCATAAGGAGGAATCACCATCCAGGTCTTAGTTAGCATAAGGTAAGGAGTTGCAGCCTCTATAACCAGATGACCACATGGCAGGAAATTCTCCAGGAACACTGGTCAAATAGAGAATGCCATCAGTCCAAAAGAAAAGAGCAAATAAGGGTTGGAGAACATAGTTGATAAGAGTTGAATTTCCAGGGGCTAAAATAGTCTTGAATTTAAAGTTGTTTGGGCATATTTACTCTACTCTGCTGTTGAGTAGTGGTATCTTGCTGGAATTGTGGGCAAAGTGATGTGCCTATGCACAAATATTTTACTTTGTTATCATGTTTATTTTAGCTAGAAAGAGTCTGATCTAGGGTTGTGCAATTTTGATAGATGGGGGTCTGCGATCGTATTTTATCTTTGAAAAATGGGCCAAGAAGGCACATTCCAAAAATTAAACAGATTGGGGAATTGAGAACAATCTGGGCTAGAATTTTGTGTGTGTGTACACACACACATACATGCAGTGTGCATTATAAGGTTGGGTGACTATAGAACTGTAAAGAATACAATTTGTGCCTCTCCTTTTTCCAAATGTTTTATCTAAGCTTTTGAGAAGGGAGAAGTGAACCTTAAAAGCCTGCAGGTGCCTAGATCTGTTAAAAAACTCAAGAAGCTGTTAAAAGGTTTATTTTTAATGTATAGGCTACTTGTGAGAAGTGTATAGTGTAAAGCTAAATTGAGGGTACTCCTTGGTCAGTCTTGTAATAGTTACAAAATTAAACATAAGTTTCTTTCCCAGAGGCTTGAATGGGGCTTGTTGAAACAATAGATATATATGGTTGTGATAATATTAAAGTATATGGAGAATTCTGGCCAGTACGATTCAGTAATGTGCTGCTAACCATTCCATATTTCATGATTCTTTGTAGCACTTTTCTGCATTTTCCTGCAGATGGTAAATTGACTGCAAGTCCTTTAATTTACAATGCATAGTTTCAAAATATGGGCACATTTTTAATTAAAAATGGGAAATTAGAAATATATAATATTCTGCGGCATTCATATGCTTATGTTCAATTTTAAAGTCTTTCCTCCAAATACACATAATTACTAACGAGCTACATAAAAAGAATTTATTACCTCTTTTGTTGATATGAGATTTTACAGTGTGGTTGAATTCCTTGGAATATACAAAGCTGTTGAAACTAGATGTGAGGGTTGACCATTTAAGAACACTGCATTACAAAATATTCACATCCAAAATCAAGATGTATTAGCATATTCAAATATTGACAGAGTTACACTAAATAATGGACACATTTCTGTCTCCTTTTCTATATTTGCAATTAATATATTCAAGATGATAGGGATCAATTTATATGTGATAGCCACTTGAATGCAATAGTTCTTTTGGTCTTCAGGTAGTTTGTAGTATGCTTTGTGCTTCTGCAGACCAACATTCTTTAAAAGTTGTAGAAAGTGCAGCTCAAATTCATCTTGCACTCTTGATTAGATAATCCCTGAAGCTGTCCATTCTGTTCTTTACCAATTAAGCCAAATTAGAGAGAGCATGCTATTTTGGTTGTAAAATTGAAAAATCCCTGAGGCAAGAGGATATCCCAGTGATCATTTTTTGATACTGTACTTCATGGTGTGACAATTTTACATTTGCTAGGTCAAAGTCATCATTTGAAGAGAGATACTTTTGTAAAAGCTTAAGAGCCTATGCTAGTATGAGGTCAAGAGTTTGGAGAGGCTTACTTGCATTTGAGGGCTCAAAACAAAAGTAACATTGATTTTTGGGAGGGGGATTGTGTTTATCTGTTGCATCAAAAGCACCTGCCTTGCAGCATTTTAGAGACTTACAAATTTATGACTTATGTTTGTGGGTTGCAGTTCTTAAAACAGCTGCAGAATTACTGTTCATACCTTTGGTCATTTATAAAAGTGATGTTAAAACTTTTTTTAAAAAAATCATGTGTTGTCTTTATGAAACCAAAATAAAAACGAGTCAGATAAAGTAATTGGCACTTAGCAATGCTAACATAAGATGGAGGAGGGGAAATCTGTTTCTCCAAGCAATATGTATTGTTTCATTCTCAGGCATGTTGGTTACTAATTGAGGGGGCATCAGTGGGAATTATGGCTAAGCAGAGCTGTTTGCAGATCTGAACAGTATATGCTGCCATATCCCTCCAGTGCTTAATTTTATCTGCCTGGATGATGAAAAGGAGTCAACAGAGCATATACCTGTATTAGTGAAAAAACCAGCCCAATATGGCTATGCAGAGCTGCCCAATTCTACAGAGAGCTGGCTGTGAGTTGTTTTTGGAATAGCTACATTGGAAGAAGAGGAAGTGTCTTTGGATTATTAATTTCATTTTGCTTCCCATACCTAGTTGACTGTATGTGAAATTTATGATAATTGGGGGAGGGGGGAAGGTTGCCCTACCCAGAGGTTCCCAAAATATGTACTGTAATTCTTTGTATATAAAAGAACGTAATTACTGTAAAGTAAAGTTTAACTTTACTCTTATCTGTGTGCATTGTCTCATTAAGCCCTGCCAGAGCATTTAAATCTGCCTTAAAGGAAAAGCTACTTTTACAGCACAGGTAATTTCCCCATCCAAATAGTAAATGAGTCCCAAGATAGCACAATGTTGTCTGCCACTCGGACAAAGTGAAGTCATGCTTATTTCAGGTGACTTATTAAAACTGTCCAGACTAAATTATTAAAAAATTAAAATGTGCTTTTACTGGATCCTTGACACATGGCATTTTAATGTCTACCTTAATATAGCTACTTTCCTGAGATTGTTGTTAGCTTATTGGTAGCACAAGTATGGAAAGCATTTTGGTAGCGTAAGTATGGAAAGCGACTTCTACCTTCCCAAATGCAAAGCAAAACCACCATACATCAAAACAGACAAGTTTTAGTCATTGATAGCCTCAGTACTTTTGAGAAGCTGAGGGCTATACGGAGTGACTGCCTTCTGTTCAGAACATGTCAGACTTGTGTGGTAGGCATTTTAACTTAATTTGTTGTTTTGTGACACAATTTTCTTACATTTTTCATAAAAGTAATGGATAGTTTCCTCGGGAAAAAATTATGCTTGGTGAATTAAGCCACAAAACAAAATTTGGAGGCTGCATTTGTCAGCTAATTTTAAAAGCGAGGTAGCAGCTAAAAAGTGAGGGCTCCTCTGTCCTGCTGCTGCTTGGCAGGTACATCTACAAAACAAAGGAGGATCAGAGACCTTGTTCCAGTGGAGCAAGAATACAGGAAAACACCTCCTCTTTGCTTAGTCACCATCCTTGAATTGATGGAGCCTCTTTTTATCATTGATCAAAACAATGTGCAGCCTTTTTAGCGCCTTAGTAAGAAGTTCAATCCTATTTCTAAAAGTCGAAAGGTAGAAAAACCATTCTGCAGTCATAAATTAACATGTAACAAAAGTATATATTGCACACCTTGCTACTGCGTGTTTATAAAATAAAACATTACCACCCATCCCGGTCAGGAAAGGAAAAGCATTTTCATGATGACATCTGTGACCACCTCACTCTACGGCCTTCTGGCGTTCTCTTAACTTCCATATTACACTAGTCTGTAACTGTACTGGAACTCCAGCATTCTAATACGGTACTATGTAGTTCTACTTGGTGTCCGGGACTTAGAAGCTATTTAGAAACTTTTAAGTCCTTTCATGCTATTGGGTCTTACTAATTTTGTATGCATGCTTGTATTAAATTACTTTGGCCAACTGTGATTAAGATCTCAACAGAGACTCCTGTTTGAAAGAAGGGTTGTTTCTGTTGCTACACTGCAGCCGCTGATTGGCAGAAAGTGACTGTCTTCCCTTGAACCACTCTGAGATAATTTGTAGGTAAGAAAGTTTCCTCATATGGCCCTGACAGATAGCCCTCATTTAACAACCATAACTGAGACCATCATTTCTATCACTAAGCAATGTGACTGTAAAGTGTGAGCTTATGTAACCATGTCACTTTGTGACAAAAATTCCTGCATTTTCAGTTGCCGTCATTAAACCATCATTATCTGCAACCTATTCATTTCCCTGTTGACTTTGGTTATAGGAAACTAACAAAGGTCACAAATGGCAATCGTGATCACGGGTATGCTATGACCATCCTAAGTATCAGGAGAGGTAAGTATCACTCCTTCAGCACCATCATAAGTAGGGTCACTATACAAGTGGTTATTAAGTGAGAATCACCTGTTTGATGTGCAGTAAAAGCAGGACAAGATTATTCTTCTACTGTATGTTCATACAGCACTGTATGGACATACAGTAATTGCAGATAAATTCTCATCCCCAAGTGCTTCTGTAAATAAAGAATTTTCAGCAGAAATAAAAAGTTGACCATATCCCCCAACACACAAGACCACACTGCCTTTTATTTACAGGTAGATAACTTATTGGAAGCCATTTAAATAAGCTTAAGAATCAGGCAACATCTTCAAAATAGCGGAAACAACCCTAGTCAGCATAAGGTCTCTTGTGCATAGTGATGAAAAATAACAATTCTTGACACAGTTCAATAATTTAGTCAATATCTGCTGGGAAGGGAGCACAAGGCAATCAAGTCTTCCACTCAACAAGGCAGCACATTTTGCAGCATATTCATATTCTTGATCTCTTCTGTTTCCTTGGATAGCGGCCAACAAATGATGTTCTACATATCCAAAGGGCAAGACATTCCAACTAGCGAGTAGAAGATGTGACCCACCAGAAAAAGCATGAATTGCTATTTCTGGTGGGAAATGTTACTTTTGGCAAAATAAAGAATTCAGTGATGACAACAGCTGTAAAAATAGGTAGTGCTCTTTTGATTCAGATCAACTCCTTTTTCCTCTGAAAGTAAAACACATATAGGTTACACAATTTGTACAGATTTGAAACAAAGATAAGACTCCAATAAAATTTCTATGGAAAAAATTGGCAGTCACAATTCACTTAAATGTGTGTAACACAAAAGCTAATGCCTTTCCTTTGTGGTCATTATTCCCAGTCCGCCCTGTTACTGATTTCGAAAAGATGCTCATAGATTCTGTTGCCTTCCATACTCCTCAGAACACATTCACAACTATTCTTCTCAATTCAGTTATGTATCTCCAGGTTTCAGTTTCATAGGGAATAATACTCTGGATATGTCTTAATCCAGGAATATGACAAATGATTGAGAAGTGGATATAGATGCTCAGAAAATACCTGGTTCAGCAACTCACCTGTTAACTCAAAGGCAGTAAAATGCACATAATCTTCAGCCACCTTCTGGAAGAGTTCATCTTAAAAAATAGAGATATTGAAGTCACACAGAGCAATGAAAAACTCAAAATACAGCAAACTATGAAAATCCTGTTGGATAAACTGCTGAGGCAGCCAAAAATGTAACTCTTTTAGTGTCTCTTTGTGTACTCTCAGTGGTATAATTACTTCTTTAATTAAGTGCAACTTGTCTCTGAAGATCTGCCTAGAATTATTTTAATTCTAGCTGAAGAGAAGGTAAAAATAGTTGCTTTGTCTTTTCTCATCAAGAAAAGTTGAAACAACTCCATTCACACTACTAGTAATTTCTAACCTTAGGAGAGAAAAATAGGGGAATGAACATATGATTCAGCATTCTACCTATTCTGGAATTAGGCTGTTCCAAGAATGCCAGACTTGTTTAGCATAATGCATGTAATGCACACAAACAAGATACATACCTACATTCTGTCCAGTCTTGCTTGAGGTTTCAAACAGCTCAGCTTTGATCTCTGGAATGATGTGTCAGAAGGCAAGGATAAATGTTTTATTCCTACTAAAACTCTCCCTCAGGGGTTAGTAATCAATAATATATCAGTTACTCCAACCCTCCACCTCTGGGCTAGATCTAGCTCTCGGAGATCGGAGCTCTCTAATACAACTTACAGCCATTTTGGAATCAGATCATTTCCCCTCCTTCCCCACCCACTTCAACAAACATGAATATTCCAGCCAATGACACTGCTCCAAAAAGGTGGATGTAAATTAGGGCAACACCTAACTCACATAATTGCAAACCTTAAATAGCTGTTTTAAAAAAGAAGACAGTAGAACTGTTTGCCCTCCACTGAAGACTGAGCAATTGTAAGCAGTGTCACATTCATGAGGAATTATGACTAATAAACAATCTTGGTTTGCCTTTCCAAAGACAGTCAATGGAACATTTAAACCTCCTACGAATGACTTTCAGGGACAAGAAGGACCCTGATATGTGGCAGAATACCACAGAAACACACCATCTGCATAGTCCTGTACATCATGGAAGTCAATTTCTCGTCGTCTCTTATCCTCTTCCAGCAAGTCACTTTTGGTGCCACACAAATAGATCCTGCAGTTCTACAAAGAAAGAAAACAAGGGATGTACTTTCAACATATGAGCTGTCCACTGATGCTTTACACCTCATAGGAATCACTATAGAGAATTCATATTTATACTGTGAAAGCTAATTAATCTTCATTCTGTTTAGTATTTTCACTACAAACATCTCAGAAGGTCCCAAAAAGCAGTTTTGAACTTAACAAACACTGGGAGATAAATTAGATAAACATAATGACCAAGCCAAGCTTCCCAAAATATATGTCGTCTCAATTATTTGCATCAGTGCCTACCATAAGCATCTCCACTGAGGATTGGGGGGAGTTTATTCTCTTTAAATACTAGTACATGTTATCCAATTCCAAAAGAACTCTGAGATTTACACATTAAATAACAGAAAAACAATACACTGAAAATCTGAACCATCCAAACAACCATAATCCATATATTATAAAAAGGCAGTACTGTTAGGACCCCATAAACAGCATCCCCCAATTTTTCTCACTGTTGTCTCAGAAAAGCCAAGTACACAATTTTCTCTGCCTACAAATAGAGATTAACGTACTTCCTCAAAGTTCTGTAGTTCATTCACCCAGAATTTTGCTCTCTGGAAACTGCTTCTGTCAGTAAGATCTGTGGAAAGAGGAAGTGTCAGGACTAAATCCCACCCTGGAATTAATAAAGCAGTTCCATTCATCCCTGCATAAGTAAATAATGTCAGAAACTAGAAGGAACAATTCAATTGAGAAAGTACAAATACCTTCCTCAAGGACTGTTAATAAAGCTAGTGTTGCCTTTGGGCTACTTTATATGCATATTAAGCAAGGTTATCAGGTACCTGTCATTTTTATAGGCTCAATGTCCCAAAGAGACCTGATTCATTAAATCACAACAGAATCTGAGTACCAAAGTACAATTCCAATACAGTGGTGCTTAAAAATTTGTTTTTTTTTTAATTTTCAGTATTTCCGCAAAAATGTGACCTAAAATGTGGTGTGTTCACCACACAAGTAAGTAATGGACAGAACCAAATTTAAAAAGTTAAAAATAATATTTATATGTATTCATTTATTTATAGAAGAAAACTGGTTTAAAGGAACATACTTGTATGTGGCAAAAAAAATTAGTCAACCTTTGTTTTTGGTAACTAGTGAACTCCCTTTGAGTAGCAGTAACTGCAACTAAACATTTCCAATAACTATTGATCTGACCTACACATGAACTTAGAGGAATTTTAGCCCATTCCTCCTTATAGAACAGCTTTTAAAGGTCTTCCGAAATCTCCTTTTGTCAAACCATGACAGACTTCCACATTCAAGTTTTGTGAATTCTGTTCTTTAAATAAGGCAGGACCTCCCACAGTCGCACCTAATTGTTGATTTAATTTCCCTGAACTGTTAATCCTAAAAGTTCAGATCAGTGTTTCTCAACCTTGGCGATTTTAAGATGTTTGGACTTCAAACATCTTAAAGTCGCCAAGGCTGAGAAACACTGGTTCAGATAGTTTTACAATACAGAAATATTTAGCTTTAGATATTTTTGTTAATAAACCAATGAGCTAGAACAGATAGTCCTCACTTCACAACTATAATTGGGACCAGCAGCTCTGGTGCTAAGCAATGCAGTCAAGTGAAACATGATGTGACCAGACTCAAGACTCATGTCAGTTCTTCTGCAGTCATTAAGCAAATCTTCTGTAGTCACTGATGTCATTTGATCACATCTTGTGGCTTCCCCACTGAGTTGTTGGAAGCCAGCAATGAAGCTCACAATAGGGATCATGTGACCATGGGATTGTTCTGACCCAGGTCACCTGGGCAGAGGCAGGCTTCCATAGAGTCCTTCATTGCTCTGCTAATTCCACAACAAATGGCCCTGCAATGGCCTGTAAAGCTCCGTCCCAAACTTCCCTGAAGGCAGCCACCCACCGTTCCACAAACAAAGCCAATAATTATAAGCCAAATCACAAAGGCAGAGAGGAGGTCCAAAAATGTGGTGCAAGTCCACAAAGCAAGGTTACAATTACAGTTGTGAAGTGAAGACTATCTGTTCTAGCTCAGTTCTAGCAAGGTCTGTAAGTTATACACAAGATTCCAGGTCCACAGGGGAAGAACAGAGTCCCCAAGCAAGGGTCGAATTCCACAGGCAGAAACACAAATCAAGGCAGTGTTTTTCCAAGGCTGAGGAAGTGCGGGGCCAAAAAGCAAAACAATTGTTCCAGACAAAGACAACCTCCCCACAGCCTTTGTTTAAGTCAACCCAATCCTGGTGTTCCTTGTGAGGTGGGATGGGGAGACCACCCAAACAGCCTCACAGACCTCCTTTGAGCTTGCTTCTACTCTCTGTGCCCTCGGATCGAGTGGGGAAGTCTGCTGTTCCTCATCAGAAGGGATCTACTGCCACTCAACATCACCGTCTGTCTGCAGCCGATCCTCTCCTGTGTCTGTGAGGGCAGGCAGCTTCTTGTCTGGTCAACCACCTCTTCCAATGCCTGAGGGGCCAAGGACATCATCATCCTCAACCCTGATCTCTCCAAACATTCCAGGGAAGCCGTGTCATCTCCATCAGACAACTCCCTCCTCCTCCTCTGAACTGGGATCCGATTGGGCCATGACAGGGACAATGTGATGTTCATAAATACCTGCTGGTTGTGAAGTTTCCAAATCCTAATTGCATGACTGTGGGGATGCTGCAAAGATCCTGAAATGGCCATAAGCGATCAATTCGGCACAAGAAACCATTGGTTGTTCTCTAACACTACTGGATGACATCGCCAGATCTCGCTGCTTCAGAATAAGGAAGATACTCAGAGGTGATTCACACCCTGGTCAGTGTCTCTTCGCACTTCTACCATTGGGCAGAAGACATTGAAGCATAGCTAGCCGCACAAATAGGTTTAAAAATAATTTTTACCCATGGGCTGTCGGACTCCCAAACACAACCACAATCACTCCACACACACGCAGAAACGTATGACTAGTTTTTCTTTTTTCCCTAATTACTTGCATAGGGATTGTTCTTTATACTGTTTATGTTGTTCGTATTTCTTGTTATGGATTGCACCAGAGACGCTAAAACCAATTGTGATGTACAATAAAGGCTATACTATACTACTAAGTTTGAGGACCAGTCATAAATTTACTTTTTCAGTATTATTAAGTTTTGCTGAACAGAGCAGTCATCAACTGAAAACTACCTGTATAACTTATTTAATTGGTCTCTATCTAGTTTTAGGACTTTTGTGGACAATAGAAAATATTTTAGGTCCTACTTATGCAGAAATATTGAAAATTCAAAAAGTTTCCCAAACTTTTAAGCATTACTGTATATGAAATTGTTTGATTAGAAAATCAGATTTTCCCCACTGATAATATTTCCTGACCAGGACGAGTCTCACAATGCTGTATTACATTTTATATAGCAGCAGCTCAACTATGATTCCTGGGTGATCGAACAGAATAATAGTCTCTATAGCACTGCCCTCAAACCCAGCTGTATTATAGATGTAGCTCTTCCTTCCATTCTGACCTTTGTAGCAACAGATTTTAGCTAAAGCTGATTACAAGATATTTCAGGGTGAAATTATTTTCTTCAAGTGGCAACATTGAAGGGGAGAGCAAGATGAAAGCAGGGATGGGGTAGCAAGATGAAAGCAGCAGTTGGGTGTCTGAACAGTACATGAAAATTGCCTTTTCGAACTTGGCACCTTCTAATTGCACTTTCCATGATTCCAAGCCAAGATGGTCAGCTTGGCTTTAGAAATTTGCCCGAACCAAATTTGCTTACCATAACATACAATGGCAGCTTTCGCTCCACGATAGTATATTCGGCTCATAGCTTCATACCTCTCTGAGCCAGCTGTATCCTAGAGAAAAGTAATGGAGAAGAGTCAGATTTCCACTTAGTGGGAAAGTATGTATAGTACTATGCATAATGCAATGCAAACATTGATTAAACATATCTACTGTCAGTATTGTGAAATAAAATTAAGAAACTTTCTCTGTATACAAAATGTCCTTCATCATCTTGCATAATGTAAGTTCCATAAGAGTTCTTCTTTTTTATTGTTTATTGTGCATGGCCCACATATCTATTATTTCAACCGTGACTTACCCAGATACCCAAGGTTACTGTGCGGCCTCCCACTGGCATTACTTTAGCCACGAATGCAGCACCTATTGTCTAAAATAACAAAGATAGATGTAAACACAGATATAGTATCCCCATCAGTTTTGGAAAGCAGCTATACGTGTAGTCCCCAAATTACAATCATAGTTAACTCCAGAATTACAGCTATAAATTGTTGCAATCCTAAATTAAGGCATCATGTGACTGGATCCATTTAAAAAAAAATTTTTATAGTGATTGCTAAACAAATTTATTTCACCCAATGGACATTTTTTCCCCTCCTGAAAACCAGAAGTAAACATCAGAAGCCAGCAAAAATGTTGTAACTGCAGTCATTTGACTGTGGGATGCTTCAAAGGCCCTGTTGCCAAGTGCCCAAAATGCAATCATATTGATGGCAAATGGGTGCGTGGGGAAGAAGCTACCTCCATATCTTTGATAACGTGTCCTAAAAGCTCTGGAGAAGTCCACCTTAACTTCAAACCAGTCATTAAACAACTGGTCATGAATCAAACACTTCTTTTAGAGGAAAACGTATCATATCCAAGCAATTGTGACACAAATGATTTGTGGACAGGAAACACAACTGTTTTAACATTTTCTCTTCTTATTGTGCATTACTGAGTGAAATACATGTTGGCAGATTAAGACTTTCTCTTTGTTTGTTTATTTTATTTTATTTTATTTATTTATTAATTAATTATACCGCCCCCTCTCCCTCAGGACTCAGGGCGGTTTACAGTCATATTGTGAGAATCAGTAACTTCTCAGAAAACATTTGCAAAGCTCCCTTAAACTGAAAGTAGACTTCTCTGCCTCAGTTAAAATGGCTCCTTTTTTAAATAGTTTCACTTCAGTTTATCAACTGCTCCCATTTCACAATAAGTAATGTAAAAACCCTCTCAAATTCAAATCCTGATGACTAGACTCACAAGGTTGTCATTTATTTATTTAATTTATTTACTCTCTACTTCTGAAATCCAATAGAACTACATATAATAGTAGTTCTATAATAGAACAGCAACAGAAAAATATTAAAAATGTCATCAGGAACAATAACATCCAGGCCCCAACCTAAAGTGGGGCATTTATCTTGCACCAGATTTCTTTCTCAGGACTTACTTTAATAGCTATGTTTTATAGCACTCTTAACACTCAGCAAGATAGGGAAGGGGCTAGTCTGATCTTAAGAAATAAACTATTTCAATTAAGTGACTGCACCAAGGAAACTCAACTCTGTAAATAAAAAAGAAGCTCTTGGCAGCACTTAGCAAAATGATTTGCTATCGCTTTCCTCCTGGATGCTTGGGGACTATCCAATCTAGCCAATGGCCCTGGGATTCCCAGGGAATTTCTTATTTGAATGTCAATCAAGCCCAACTCTGCTTAGTTGAAAAGATCAGTTAATGTCGATTAGATGTTGCTTATAACATTAAAATAAAATCAAGCCTGAGAATCCGAACTTAGTAAAATTTTGGGGAAGAAATGGCTGGAATTGAGAAAGATTCAGTCCAACTGAGTGGACAAAACTCACATTTTGATAAGGTCCTACTAGGAAACGGTTGTGAACATATCGCTCCACCAAGCTGGTCTTGCCTACATACTCTTTGCCCAGCATCACAACTTTGGCATCCACACGCTGCCCGCTCATCCTCCTGCCCTCACAGCTGAGTGTTGCCCTCCAGAGGGATCCGGAGCTCCCCCAATTCAGTCAGGCGGAGCAGCCAAAGAGGTGCAGCTCAGTTAGGCAAGTTCACCTGAAGAGAGGAGGAAGTGCAGTGATTCATCACAACAGGAAAGGTATCTGACCAAAAGCTAAGGCATCCATCTCTTCTTGTTCTCTTTCCCTAACCCATATTTGGCCACCAAGAATGATAGTGCCTTGGATGAAGATACCTACCGGTATCATCCCTTTTCTCACAAATAGCAGGCTAAATGCTCCTATTTGTGAGAAGACAAAGTCACCAGACTAGAACCACAGGCTTTTTTAGCCTTTCAGGTCAGAGACTTCTTGCCCAATGTAGCTAACATCCTAACATATATTAGAGCTGGAAGGGACACTCGGAGGTCTTCTAGTCCATCCCACAGGATCCTAGATATACCATTCCAGACCAGCGACTGTCCAGTCTCTTCTTAAAAAGCTCCAGTGATGAAGCGCCCACAACGTCTGAGGGCAAGCTGTTCCACTGGTTAATCCACCTCGAGGAAGCCCCGACGCGAGAAGGAAGATCTTACTTGGATTGGAGGAATGGTTGCCGGTGCATTTAGCATTACATCGGAGCGCGCCGGGTACGGACGGACCACTTGTCCCAAGGACCAAGCACGGGCAGCGGCGCTGAACGAGACCGGCAGGCACGGAGGGAGACGCTACACGATACTCACCCCGGCCTCATGTCGCTGGAACCGTCCGGCCAGCCCCGCTGAAGACAAGACGAAGAACAGCCGCGCCGCCCGCCTCCCGTCTGGGCCGCCGCGGCCGAGCAGTTTCCCAGGACATACCCGGGGAAAGGGGCGGAGCTTCCCCCCGGGAGCGGAAGCGCGCTCGAAGCGGGGCGGGGCCTGGGCTGAAAGCGGGAGGGGAGGGGAGGGGAGAGGAGGAGGCAGCGGCGGAAGAAGCGCCGGCGTCGCCCCGCGGAAGTCGTTACTGCTCTCCTGTGTCTGCATGGCGGCTGCGGTGTGTCTGCAGCTGCTGCTCCCGCCGCCATCTTTACCATTGCCCGCTTTTCGGGGACGGGACGGCGGGAGAGTGTGAGCCCGGGTCGGAGCGAGCCGAGCCGGGTGGCGCCTGCCCCGCTCTCCGCCGGCTCCTTCCTCCTCCTCTCCCGTCTCCCGCAGGATCGGTGACCGCGGAGCCGATGGGGAAGTACTTCCTGACCCTGAGCGTCCTGAAGGGGCCTTGGGACCAAGTCTTCACCGCCTTTTGGCAGCGCTACCCGAACCCTTACAGGTCAGGGGGAGCGCGCGGTTGTGTGCGGGGCGGCTCGGTCCTGCAGGGCGGGATTGGCGCTGAGCCGCCCTCGTCTCCTGGCTGGCTGGCGGAGGGCTTGTTTGGGGTGTTGGGGGGGCGGAGAGGGGCCCCTAGTTACACGGAGCAGGTTCCCCGTCGGGCTGCCGTTTGGAAACCTCGCCTCGTTCGTCCTGCTTTTGCTACTGAAAAACCGCAGCTGCCTTGCGATTTTACTTCCCGAGTAAGTACGGGTGTGGCTCCGGCTGCGGTCTCCATCTCTGCGCCGACTCGGGATTCCGCTTCAGGGGAATAAATCTGAAGTCCCGGGCAACTCACCTGAAGTCGAAGGGGAGAAAACGGAGCGGTTGTAAATCTCGACCCTCCTTTTTACCTGATGGCGAAGGGCGATCATCTGTGTGATCATCTCAGCCACTACAGCAGTGTTTCTCAACCTTGGCGACTTTAAGATGTTTGGACTTCAGCTCCCAGAATTCCCCAGAATTCTGGCTGGCTGGGGAATTCTGGGAGTTGAAGTCCAAACATCTTAAAGTCGCCAAGGTTGAGAAACACTGCACTAGAGGGAGGAAGAGAGCGAGCGGTGCTGGGCTGGTTTGTGGCTGCTTCCAGCGTCATTTTACAGTGGATTAAAGAGCTTTTTACTACTGCCATTGGAAGCTGAAATAATAGGAAGTTGGGGTGGTGTTATTCTTGGCTGCTGCCGTTTAGAAATTCAGATTCCTGTGGGAAAAGAACAAACCATAATAATGGTTTGACTTGGTTTAACTGGTGTTAGAAAAAACCGTTGTCAAAATGAGCCCCTCTTAGGGAAAGACCCCAGTAGAATAATACTAAGTTTACTTAGCAACTGCTTATCTTCTCAAGCCAGTAGGCAAAGCCTCTTTTATCCTGATCTCATTAACTATAAGGTTAATCTTGGTTATTGTACTGTCCTACTTAACTTACTTTCCCCACTGGAACATCTATATTTGGCTGAAATAATCAAAAGGCGATGACCTAATTAAACGTGAGATCACTCCTCTTGCCCATTGGATTCTGAAATAAGAAAATAAATGCATGCTATCGGTTAGTAGAACTATAATTCTGTCAAAAGTGAACCTGAAAGCGATGTTTCTCCATTTTCTCCTTCCCAATCAGGACAGGGCTGCTTTTGTCAAAAGATTCTAGATGTGGAAATAGGGTAGCTAAGACAGAAATAGTATTATTTGACTCCACTGAATTGTGTGACTAGGTAAGTAGGGAGTGTTACGCTGCTATTTAATTATAGTTGCACAACATAGGTTAGTATCATAAGTTCTCTTTTGTCTTATTTTTTATCCAGCAAGCATGTCCTAACGGAAGATATCTTGCACCGAGAGGTGACTGATGACCAGAAACTGCTTTCCAGGAGGCTCCTAACCAAAACCAACCGGATGCCCCGTTGGGCAGAGCACTTCTTTCCACCTAATGTTGGCCGCCATGTTTATATTTTAGAAGATTCCATTGTGGACCTACAGAATCGAACCATGACTACATTCACCTGGAATATTAATCATGCACGTCTTATGGTAACAATAAAATGTTTTGCATTTACTTGCAGCCATCACTGCAACATAAAATGACTCAGAAGGCTTGGGGAAGTGATTGTTGTTTTGGAATGCTGTCTCTCTTGCAGGTAGTGGAGGAGCGATGTGTTTACAGAGAGAATCCAGAAAACAGTAGCTGGACAGAAGTCCAGCGGGAAGCCTGGGTCTCCTCCCGTCTCTTTGGTGTTTCCCGTGCTATCCAGGTAAGGGAGCTACAGATCTGTGTATGCATGACAGAAGAGACCTCCTATAATAAACAGTCTGGGACTATTGGTATCTAGCTAAAACAATGGGCTGATTGCTCAATATTTAAACTCTCGTAATAGAGATGAGGCTATTTTTATCTCTTTGCTTCTTGCTCAACTGGCTATTCTCTTGTTTTAGGAATTTGGCTTGGCTAGATTTAAGAGCAATGTGACCAAGACTACTAAAGGTTTTGAATATGTGCTGGCCAAAATGCAAGGTGGGTACATCTGTAATAGCAACTAAAAATGCAGTATATAAAATGTAGATTAAGAAAAATGTTCAGTTGATTTCTTGGACTTGTTCTAAGTACCATAGGGTCCTCAACTTAAAACCAGAATTGAGCCCAGAATTTATGTTGCTAAGTGAGCGTTATATCCCATTTTACAACCTATTTTGCCACAGCTATTAAGTGAATCATTGTGGCTATTGATTTATTAACAGAGTCAAGTGAATCTGGTTTCCCTGGTGCAGTGGTCGGCAAACTCATTAGTCAAAAGAGCCAAATATCAACAGTACAAGATTGAAATTTCTTTTGAGAGCCACA
>JAEANM010001660.1:0-26898 GCA_017656035.1 Myanophis thanlyinensis
TTTATCGGCTGTTCACCGCCCCGAGTCCTTCAGGAGTGGGGCGGTATAGAAATTTAATAAAATTAAAATTAAATTAAATTAAAATTCTTCCTCCATTGCCTGAGTGAAAACGTTTCTTGGAAACAAGAAAAAACTTGTGGGTTCTTTTTTTATTTTGTTTTACTCCACGGTGGGCCGATTCCCTATGTCTTTCATCCTTCACTTTCAGACTATGAATTCAGTGTCTAGCATCTGTCCATAATTCAAGAGGACTTTTGCTTCTCTTCTCTTTTTCAAGTAACTGCAGAGTTGTCAGATAGGGATTGGAAAGCAAAATGTATGTGTGGAGTCATGTTACAGTTTCAACACTTTAATATGCATCGGAAACATTTGCTCCCCACACACACCAAACTCAGGTTTCAAAGCTACCAGAAACTGGAATTGTGGCAGCAAACCACCAGAAGACGACAATTAAATATTTTTCAGGTACTTTTAATTGAGAAAAAGAAAATTGGAAAATGTTTTTCACATTTAAAAATAAATATATTATAAAATTTCTAAAAATGAATGTTTCTTGGGATGACCAATCTCATCCATTCAGGCTATTGCCACCCACTGAAATCTGCGGCTATATTTTATTTCTAATGAAAAACAGATTTGGCCAAAAACTGCTTTTCATTAGTACTGTTCCTTAAACTTGTCTCTTCAAAAGAAAAATATTAAAAATGTGTAACAACTTACTGAAGAATTTGAATCTTACAGATGGCATGGGGATTAATTAAAACTATTTGAAAGTTAATGCTATTTTTTTCTAAACAAAATTATAGCAGTCATTGATTTTTCAGTTAATATGGGCATTCTCCAAAGGTTAATTCATCTTTTTCAATATGTGAAGAAAGAAATATTGTGAAATAAATAAATGTACCAGGGACAAATAGTAGATGATATTTACCTATCAGGCTCAAGTATGCAGATGGACTAATTCACCTAACACCCTTATTATCATACCATTCAGAATTTCAATGCTAGTTAAACCTGGTCCAATAAATCAACACCTTTCTCATTTCAGCATGATAACACTGAGTATTTTGTTTCCAGTACTGTTTCATTAAGATAATTAAACTGTCTTTTCCCCATAGTGCGGTAGCAAACTCACTGCCATTTGCCTAGCCGGCATCAACTTTGGTAATCAAATAGTTAAGACTTTCCTAAAAATTCTCAAATTAGATGTGTCCCATTCACAACATTTAATCTGAGAAGTCCACACAATGAGGTGGGGGGGGGGGAATGGCTGACCACGTTTTATGAATCCCAATGGCATTCTGTACTAAAATTGACGATATAGAAATGGTTCCTGGATCATTTTAATTCTTACCTTTAGGGAATCCGTTGGGTTGCACAATTCCCAAGTAACCATGCACCATATTGAACAAGCCTTGTAAGTCACCATGTGAGTTACTGGGTGGTTGGTGATAGGTGGGTTGTGTGAGGTTTTGAAGAGGCATCTTCAGAGGGTGAATAGGCAGCACAATCCCAAGTCTTAGGACAAGTTGGAAAGCCTTTGCAGATCTTCAGGAGTTTTCTTTACAGGAATCTCTGTCCAATGCTGCTCTGCAGACACCTTCCACTTAGAATACACTTTGAAGCTTCCTCTGACCAACCTGGAAACCTAGGTGATGATAAAGCAGGAGTGTACCATAAACTAAGTGCAGCCCAGGAAAAAGTCAGATGAAACATCAAACATTATCAGCTTCCTAATGAGGAAAAAAATAGGATAAGGAAAATGGTTAATGTGGACTTTGGACAGGTGACATTCAACTTTCAGTGCTCAAATAATGGAAGGCCATTGAAAGCCCCAAAGCCCCTCACCCAGTTCTCCACAAATCAAGCCATAAGTATGTAAGAACTGTCTGAAAAAATCAGACAAAGCCCATCTCAATCTAGAATATTGCTTCTGTCAATGGCCAATCAGACATCTCTTGGGTGCTGGAAGGAAAACAAGTCATCCTAGGGAGCAGGAGAAATCAGGGGTCACTTTGAGTAACACTTGACAGGTTTTGCCAGATCTGTCCTCATCAAGTCACTTTCTAAGACAATCCAAGTTAGTGGCCATCACCATGAACTCCAGGTTATAGCTATACATTACATGAAGAAGTACCCGTGTAAGGTGGAGGTACTGTTCTAAATCTCCTTTCCATTAGTTCCATTGGATGATCCCTGGTCCTAGTGTTTGAAGAGATGGTGTGTGGGAGGGTGGATCCTTCTCCCTGATGTATATTTATTTTATGTCTCAGTCATATTCCCAATCAATACCTTCTTTTTTTTTCAGACCTAAAGAACTTTAGCCTTTTCTCAGAAGGCAAATGTTGAAGCCCTCTCCATTTGCCTAAATACAGCAGCTTCCACAAAACATTAGGGAGCAGAAGTTCTTTTTTTTTGCACCCCCCCCCCTTCATTTGAATACTTCCTATTATTTTCCATTCTGCCAATCTGAGTCACCAACAGGACACAGACATAAAGCGGCTAATGGAGGAGCTGTGGTCATAGAAGAAAAATGCCAGCATACAATATGGCAGAGAAGGGCTTCTATCTATTTAGCAGGTCCATATTAGCAGACTTATTATTTAGTTGCTATATTACTGTTAGAATGCAATGATTATCCCATAAATCAACAGATATTGGGTATTTGAAATACTTGTCAGCTATTTTAACTAAAAGATTATCAGATTTATGAGACATAATTTTAGAAGCCCTATCCTTTAATACCTGCTTTAGTACTCCCAGAGAATACTTTTCTGCCTTCACATTTGGAGGAAGGGAACCCCATGTATTCCAGTGCCACTTTCAGGAGATTAATGGGGCGTTGCTCCAACTGCATATTCCCTACCCAGCCAGCCATCCTTAGTTCATGCTAACGGGGCAGGCTGTGTGGGGGATACATCCTGTTCAATATTGTCTGCCTTCCCTTCCGAAGTAACACCCAGAGGAAAGTGCAGCCCTGGCTACCTCAGCTTCCCACGCACCTTTTAAAAAATAACCCACCCACCCCGCCCTTGTATGTCCAAACAAATTCGGCTAAGAAAGAACTCTATTCTATTGGTCCTGCCTCTCCCTTCCCGGAGAAGAAATTAAGATGCCCCCCACCCCGATGGGAAGGGGGTACAACTTTGACGCCGCGTGCCCAAATTCTTCCAAAAGTTTGCAAAGAAAAAAAGAAAACGGCTCGATTAGGGGATAAGAAGGACCGGAAAGGGGCCGCGGGCGCCGGAGGAGCAAGGCAGAAAAAAAACGGGGATTGGCGAGTCCTAGGAGTGCGCCTTTCCCAGGGTTTCTCCGCTCTGGGCAGCGCCATAAAGCCTCAGTGAACTGCCCCACAGCTGCAAATCCTCCCCGGCTTAAGCAAACCCGGCTTTGATGAAACAGCACTCCCGAACCTCTCACCACACAGAGATTATTAGAAGACAGAGATAGAGAAACAGATAGACCGGGGTGGGGGGGAGGAGGAGTAGCGGCGAATTGCGCGGGTGCAATCCGGACCAAGGCGCGCTGTTGCTCTGCTCCGGTTCAGCCAAGACTCCGAGAGTTCCCCGTCGCGCGATTCCCCCCCTCGCTTTCCCCGGCCCGGGACCGCCCGCCAATTCTCAACTTCCCTCCCCTCCATTTGTTCCTCGACCTCACTTCTTTCTGAGGAAAATTCACCAGCCGGAGTAAGTGGGGGGGGGGGGTGATGGACACCTCCCCCCCCCCGCGCGCACCCACCTCCTCCTCCTCCTCCTGCCGTCAGAATAGAAGAGGCTCACTTAATGCCGCCGCTCCGCGAACACTGGGGGGCGCCGCGCCTGCGAAAGGAGACCCACTTCGTTAAGGAGGGTCGACGCCAAACCCCACAGCGGATTTGCCCGGCCTCCCCGCCCGGCCTTTCCTTCCCTTCTGCGCCCTCCTTTTCTCTCTGGCCGGCTTGGCTATTCTCTGACCTTCAGAGCGCGACTGGTTCGACTCCACCTCAACCCGGAGCAACTGGTGGCAGAGACGCTTAATGGCCGGTTTCCTTAACGACGTGAGCTTGGAGTCCGAAGCGACGTCGACACTTAGGCTTTCCAGAGCCGGGAGTTTGGAAGCTCCCGAGAACCCTTCGCCCCCATTTTCTCCTCAGCCCCGCACCGAAGAGCAACAAGAGCTCTCGTTGACTTGTTTTTCATGAGTGGTGCCCTCGGTTTCCAACCGGGGCCCCTCGGATTCCAAGGAAACAAATCTTAGAAAACTTTTGCATGTTTCCTTGACGAGCGGCGTAAGGTCACCAAGGGCCGGTTCTAATGCAACATCCTCCTATAGCAAAACCGGACTTCAAACGTTTCTCAACAAAAGTAGCTTCGCACTTCCTCTGTTGAAATAGGGCCCTGAAATTGCAAAGGTAGCCTGCAGTTGGTATTTTTCTTGGTTAAATACCCCCGAATTGGTGATGGCTGTTTTTTTTTTTTCTTAAACCCTGTCAATTCAATCCATTTTTAAGCAAATACCTCTTAAAATTCCTCAGAAAGATAAGACCCGGTGTTATAAAGCATGGAACTGGAGGACCTGGAGGAAGAAACCAAAAATGAGATATTGTTGAAAATGTGAAATCCACCTAGGGGTAGTTAAAATTTCCATGGACTGGGAACAGAGAAATGACATGGAAACTCCACACCCAGAGAAAGTGATAGGATGTTTGAAGTTGCATCCTGGGTTTAATCTAGAGCAGCTGAAATGAAGAAAAAATATTGCTAGCCTCATTCTTGCTTGCTTTTTTATTTACACTCCCTCCTTCTTAATTGCACCTCTCCCTCAGAGATGTTGCCCTGAGATATTTTCCTAAAATGGGCTTTGATTTTTTCTTACAGCCAACAATACCTTCTTCTGCTTCTTCTGTGATTTGAAGAGCTTCTTGTAGCTGTCTGATAGTGGTTAACTTCCACCTAAGATTGTCCAAAAATAAACTGGGCTCTTGGAAGAAAGGTCTTCTATATGTGACATCAATTCAAAAGTGAAAAGGACTTTAGAATAATTAACAAGGACTGGATCTGCAAGAAGACGTTGAATTGCAAACTAGCTATCCACATTTTAGCCTATCATGTTAAATTAGAAAAACCTTTAATTCTTTTAGTAAGCCTATCAGCCGCATACAAACACAATGGTTCTTTAGCTTCCTTGCTAATTGCCACCACCAGGACTTAATTAACACTTTCTAATATGTGGTTTGGAGGTGAGGGCTCTGCATATATGCTGCTCTCATGGAGCAGATTTAATGATGTTTTCTAAAAAAAAAATCAGTTACAGGTGAATGCAGGATTCAAGAACACCAATCTTGCCTGTACCTGGTTCCATTGTTCTGCCATAGATATTCATAGATTTTGATTTACCAATGAAGATGGAGTTGGGATGGGGATCAGATGCTGAATATTATCAAATAAATGTAATAGGCCAACCTGGGAAAGGATGTCAGTGCTACCTGCCAAGGAAAGTCCAGAGAGAGAATTTTGTCTATGAATTTAGAAGAACAATTACCAGAAAATCTGGTGAGAAATCAGTACAGGTCATTTTTGACGTACAACCACAATTGAACTCAATTTTTTTGTTGCTAAGCGAGATCTCCTCCGTGGAGGTCGTAGGGAGCACCAAATTCCTTGGTGTTCACCTGGCAGAGAATCTCACCTGATCCCTCAACACCAGTTCCATAACAAGTTATTTTCTGAGGAAATTATGGAAGGCACAGCTTCCACCACACATCCTCACAACCTTCTACAGAGGAACCATCGAGAGCACCCTGAGCAGCTGCATCAGCACTTGGTTTGGGAATTGCACCGTTTCAGATCGCAAGACCCTACAGCGAATAGTGAGGATGGTGTAGAAGATCATTGGGGTTGCTCTTCCCTCTGTTATGGACATTTACACCATACGCTGCATCCATAAAGCTAGAAACATTGTGGCTGACCACACACACCCCTCATACACACCCTTCACTCTTCTGCCATCTGGAAAGAGATACAGAAGCACTTGGGCCCACATAGCCAGACTGTGTAACAGTTTCTTTCCACAAGCCACCAGACTCCTCAACACAAAGAAACTGGTTTTTTTTTCTAAGTTTTTAGTTTTAGGGTTAGGTGTAGTTCTGTGTCCTGCTCTTTTTCTTTTTTATCTATGTTGTCTGATGTAGCACCTTGGTCCTGGGGAAATGTTGCTTTGTTTCACTGTGTACTGTACTGTATATTGTTGAAATGACAATAAAGCCTACTTGACTTGACACCTGTTAAGTGAATTTTGCCCCATTTTGCTACCTTTCTTGCCACAGTTGTTAAGTGAATCACTGTAGTTATTAAGTTAGTAATATGGTTGTTAAGTGAATCTGGCTTCCCCAGAAAGTTGCAAAAGCTGATCACATGACTCTGAAATATAAGTCAGTGACCAAGCATCTGAATTTTGACTAATGACCATCAGGATGCTGCAACAGCCGTAAGTATGAAAAACTATCATACATTACATTTTTTTAATAGTGCTGTAACTTCAAATGGTAACTAAATGAACTATTATAAGTCAGGACTATCTGTAGTACCTAATAGGGCAGGTATCTAAACAGTGATAAGAGGCTAATACAATGGCCTCTCCTCTTTTACATGATAGTAGGGAGAAGATCCAAGATAGCAGTGCCATTGGAAGAATTTGCAAATGGAGGGAAGGCCTGAAACATCAAAGCTTTCCCTCCATTTGCAAAGCCTTTTGCCATTTTTGCAAAAAGCCTTTCCAGCCCAAAACAGAGCTCCACAACTCTGGGCAGGGCTTGTCCAGCACTTTGCAGCTCGAAATGGAGCTCCGGAGGTGCGTGGGTGCTCCTCCAAACTTCAGTTTGTGGTTATGGTAGCCTTAGTTTGATCTATTCACTGTAGGACATTTGTAGAACCTCAAAACATTACATAGAAGTTTCTTCTGGTACTAAATGGAAAGTATTTGTGTTGCTGATATGTTTATACCCATCCTGTGTTAGCTATATGAATTGCCAGAGCATTTCTGGTTCAAAGTTCTGGTGTCCTCTTTCAAAGCCTTAAAAGTGTTAATTCAGATGGTTGAACCCTGCACTTTAAGATTATATTAAAAGGATTTATTGGTCTACCAAAACACTCAGTAGAATTGTATATGGGCACCAAAGAGAAAGTCTCCTTCTGTCCCACAGTATTTTCTCCCTAATAGAAGGATCGCTACTAGAATAGCTGATTCCATCTGTGAGTGTTTTACCAAATCAGTAGTTTAAACTGTGTTTAACTAAAAAGACGGTCTATCTTTTCACACTTGAAACAATATTTTGTTTAAATAGACTTATTGTAAATTTGTTTTAATCCACTTAGACATCAGGCTGAAAAGTAAGTTGAAATGTAATAGGTAACTTAAGAAGGGTGTGATAAGATATAGATGAAAAGCAAATGGTTGCTGTGTGAATATGGACTAAATACTATAAAGGATGAATACAAAAAACTTATATTGAGCTGGTTTGTACAAACAGAGAACGAATGAAAGTCAAATCATAAAACATATACAGGTAGTCCTCAATTTACGACCACAATAGAACCCAAAATTTCTATTGCTAAGCAAGGTTGTTAAGTGAAATTTGTCCCATTTTATGACCTTTCTTGCCAGATTCTTGTCAAATGAATCACTGCATTTGTTAAGTTAGTAACATGGTTGTTAATTTAATCTGTCTTCTCCATTGACCTTGCTTGTCAGAAGTTTGCAAAAGGTTATCACATGACCCTGGGACACTGCAACCGTCATAACATGAGTCAGATGGCAAGTATCTGAATTCTGATCATATGACAATGCGAATGCTGCAACAGCTGTAAGTGTGAAAAATAGCCATGAATTTTTTTTCAGTACTGTTGTAACTTCAAACTATTGTAAGTTAAGGACATGAAGGGTGAATCGTTGAGAAGCAGGGAAAGACTAAAGAAGTCATGGTTGGATGGACTAATGAGATCCTAAAAGAGAAGTGAGTTTAAGGAACAAAATATAGGGCATAAAGCCATGAATGGATATAGTGGAAGCAAGGATAGTTTGCAAACGTAGATAAACATGAATTGCATCAAAATAAATTAAATTTGGCTATATTTCCTTAGATATTTTATTTTTATTATCTTAATTTTTCATTTCTATATCTAACTCTTCTTTTATATTTTACATAACAATGTTTATCCAGAAAGGAAGAGTACAAACATTTGGTATGAATTATGAAGATCTTTCTATGCCATGCATTCCAAGTTTCTTAAATGATGTTTGGATCTTATTATATATTTGGGCAGTGTCAAATCAGTTTCAACCTGTTACTAAGAAAAGTATACAAGCATGTCCATCATCAGGTTCTATTTTCCTTCTTTTTAGATTTTGACTTTCACTATTATTTAGTGGTATTTCTTCTTGTACATATTTATTTCAATCTTATTCCATTGTGATAGATCTTCTGTGCGTGTCACGCTTGAAGCATTTGTTCAATTGAGCTCTGACTCACAGTTATATTTATTAACTCTGAAGACAACACAGGATGAATACTTAGTCCTATAGTCAGGTTTCCTCTGAGCTTTACTAAAGGACAGGTGGTTTTTCTTTTTGTCAAAAGAATTTAATAAGTTTTCATAGTTCATAGATATACAAATCAGAAATTTGAAATAAAAAGCATGTGTGGCAATTCCATTAAATATGAGAAATTCATATCTTAAATTTGGGGAATGATGTATTAATGCATTTATTTTTAATTTGAACAAGAATTAGTGAAACAAGAATTAGTGAAGTTATTACTGCACCCCTTCTTTCTTGTTCTATCCAATCCAGGACAAATTATTTTATTTAGTCTCTTTTCCTATGAAAGAAACTAGACCAGTGATGGTGAACCTTTTAGAAACCCAGTGGCCAAACTGCAAGTCTCTCTCACCCATGCGTGCACACCCCTGAGCATGCACCCAATGGAGAGCCGAACACCAGTGGGAAGCAGGGCATCACAATACTGGCAGTTCTGTTAGAGGTGAGATCTTTTTCTTTCACAAGCTTCTGTTTTGTCAATTGCAGGGAAACTTCCGAGAAATGCAATGGAAAATGTGGTGGGGCTGACCTGGGGCGATGATGTGCATGCCCAGAGAGAGGGCTCTGGGTGCCACCTCTGGCACGCATGTCATGGGTTCACCACCACTGAACTAGACCATCCTGTTCCACAGCATTGAGGTGGTCCTGTATCACCTATATCCAGATGCTAAATTGTTGTGGTAGTCTGGAAAATGAAGTACTTCTGGCGGAAAAGTCCTTGTTCACTCTGCTAACAGAGTGCCTTGGGGAAGAGTGAAGCAGTTGCCTGGGAGTCTGAAGTCCTTTCCTTCTTTTGAGAAGGGCATTCTCTTTGAAATCAGTTCATGCCTCTGAAAAAAAAAATCACTTTGCAAAACAAAACCATTCAAATAAATTTAACAAAGATTACTGAAGAAAGTAAGTTGCTCTTCCCTTTGTCGTGGACATTTACACCATACGCTGCTGCATCCCTAAAGCCAGAAACATTGTGGCTGACCCCCCCCCCCCCCACACACACACAGGCTCTTTGCTCACCTGCCCTCTGGAAGGAGGTGCAGAAGCACTTGGGCCCTGCACATCCAGACTGTATAACACTTTCTTTCCACAAGTCATCAGACTCCTCAACACAAAGAAACTGGAACCATAAATACTTGTGAATTTAATTTTTTTCTAAGTTTTTAGTTGTAGAGTTATGTGTAGTTCTGTGTCCTGCTTTTTTTCCCTTTATGTTGTCTGATGTAGCACCTTGGTCCTGGGGAAATGTCGTTTTTCGTTTCACTGTGTACTGCACGGTATATTGTTGAAATGACAATAAAGCCGCCTTGACTTGACTTGAATGCAGCTTTGCTTTCATAGTTTGCTCTCTGCCCTCGAAACATATGCTTTACTGAAACTACAGTATCTGTTCTATTGGATATGCTCTTTCTTAATGAGAAAAAAACTAATTTTTGGAAATGATTAATATTAAAACTTGAAATGGTAACATAGCAACAGAAACTTTTAGAGAGATAAAAGATTAAGTTTGTGTTTTTAATGTTGGGTTCTATTTTCATGAGGCCACCAAGAATTTTTTTAACAATACCAATGATAAAATGATTTTGGTCCTTTCTGAAGGACCGGTATATGGCCGAAATGAGGCAAGCTGAGGCAATTGTGTGGAAAGGAAGACTATCAGGTAAATAGATAGTGGGGATAGTAGTAGTGGCAACCTATCGAGAATCTCTGAAATCCCTTGAAGCTTGTACAAACATGAGTTTTAATTTGCCTTCAAGGAGAAATAATTTTAAAAACTCGTAAGTTTTCAAGCTATTCTAATAATATACCGAGCACTTCTTATAAATGAAAAATATTTTATTTGGGGAAAAATTGTTTTAAAATGTTATTTGATGGGTCAACATAGGTGCTTTGGCAACATAGGACATGTAAAGACCAGTTTTCTTTGTTGACAAAAGAGGTGGTGATGTGGAGAAACATTTGTTGGCTTAGTGATCAGAGCCAGTAATGCAAATACAAAGCAAACAAGCTCCTACAATTGAAAAAGGTCACGTAGATCAGCAAATTGCCTCTCTTCCACCAGGTATTATACCTTGTTCTACTTTTGTGGAACATCAGGAACAAGGGCAAAAGAAACCCAGGTTTATAACAGAAAACACAACACAATTAAGGCCTGTTATCCAAACCAGGAGTTAAAAATAGTGGGTGTGTCCTTTAGAGCAACAGCATAGAAAAGGCTAATGTCAGAGAAGCTACTGGAACTCAGGTGTACAGTATAGGAAATGTGTGTATATGTGCCCAAAGCTTTCAGCTTCAATGCTACTACCCAAGAATCTTGTGAGTTTAGATGCAGGAGCTAATTCAGTGTGTGTGTGTGTGAACATGTTGTTTTCTTAATGTCTAGAGCAGCATATTAAAAAGCTTGCTACTAAATCTGCCTGATATCCATTGGTTTACCCTTCTCTTTACCTACTGTACTATTTACAAACATAAATATAAAAGAATGTACGATGCCTACCAGAGACCAATTGTTGGCCATTCACCTCAAATGCTGCTGAGGAGCATCATCTCTGCTTCATTTGGATTCCATGGTCTTTTAGCGGAGCAAAATACCATAATATTGCTAGTAAATTGGCAGTTAAGAAATATCATCAGGCATGGTGATAGGATTTACCAAATGTAAACTACTATAATTTACACCTCTGACCCTTGAAGATCTCAAGGCAATTAAAATACACACACACACTGTATTAGGAAAAGCACACAGCTCATGGCTTCTGGAGTTCTTTCCTCTTCACCAGTAGAGACATTTTTATTTATAACAAAATAATGTGTTGCAACTCCATATATGTGCATATCATACAATGTGGGAGTTACATGCTCGACTCTGTTTTCATATTATTAGAAAGAAGGGAGGAGGCTTCAAACGGAAGAACAGATGTTGAGGCATTGCTCAGCTAAATCTCTCCAGGGATTTTTTTTACGTCTACAATCCCTGGCCCAATTTGGCTCAAGTTCTAACACAATCTTTCTTTTTTGCAGTTCCCTTTTTAAATTAAATATGCATCTTGCATTCTGTACAATGATGCAGAGTTATCCTGCAGATAAAGAAAATGGGAAACATTTTTGCCAAATTTTTCCAATACTTGATTTGATTTAAAAGAATCACAAAATGAGTGTCACCTCCTACTTGCACTAGAGAAAGAGCTAAGATCTTCCAACATCGTATCCAAAAATTACGAGAGGGAGACTAGCTCAAAGAAATAAAAACCGAAGAGGTAAGAAAATAGAGACATGTTGGGTTCTGTATTGGCTGTGATTTGTTTTTCTTTTTGTGGTGTCTTCGAGTCAATGTTGATTCCTGGTGACTGCCTGGACAAGTCGCTGCAGTTTTCTTGCTGAGATTTCAGAAGTAGTTTTCCTAATGCAGTCTGAAGAACTATCCCTTTAATTTAAAAGTCTAGATGGACCATATGCCTGCCTCCTAAGACCAGATCTACCACATTTTTCCAATGGGATGAGTAATAGGAAAGTGGGACAGACCAGAGCTATCCCCAAGGATGGAGGGCAAAGGGGTTGGGAAAGACCAGTTTTTACTGAATATTATATTTAGTAGTACCTTCTGCTATTAAGGTTCCATAGAAATGATTGTCTTTCATCTAAAGACTGTTTCCCTCTTCCTCTTCAACCGGGTTTGAAAGTGCTGCCGACTACAGTCACTGACTACCAGCACTTCTTTATTGCTTCCTCCCACACAATCTCCACACTCCTCCTCCAGCCATAATAATTTTGAACCTAAATTTAGCACTTTTAGAAGACTGGAAGATCATTTCTCAGAAATAGGTTGAATGACAGATCTTAGTTATGGAGCATCACCTGACCTGTGACCAGTCACTTTGAGAAGCTTACAAGGGGGCTAAACCTTCACCCTAGAAACCCTGCCTGGCCATCCAACCCCCATCCCATCCCATGGAATGGTTGTTATTCCTACTAAGTGATGCTCATCATGAAATGGAACAAACTGGAGAATCCATAAATGACCTTACAAGCCAAAAAAGCAGCGCCACTCAGCAGTTTTACTATGAAGACATAAACAGGGCTTGGCAGTCTGGGCAGAATAATTTATGCCAGCCATACTTTTCTGATGACTCAATTGCTGGATAACTCTATGTTAATGTTGTTCCTTGAAAGAACCCTGTGTTCTGTGGAGTAAATCACAATGACTGGGTTCATATTAAGCTAAAACATCATACTTACCAGGAAAAAGCACAACATACTAAACCAAAGTTTAAAAAAAAGCTAAATTACAGCTTAGAATAGGGGTGAGTAACCTGAGGCCCCAGAGCCACTTGTGGCTCTCCACTCCCATTTTTACTATGGTCAGAGTTACTTCTAACTACAGTTGTTAAAAATCAGCAGTATGATTTCCTGCCATTGTAAGGTGATATAGACAGGGATACACACACACGCACAGTGTAAGTTCTATGATGCTGTAATTTAGAAACTAGACATCTTTGGCTCTACTAATTTTGTTTCAAGAAGTAAAGTGAAGCACTTGGATTTCTCACTTTGATTAAGTACATGTGTGAACTCATTTATGTTGTGGGTGTGGAGATCCATTTTTAATCTTTGCCAAAACCTTTAAAAGCCTTTTAAGCAGATATGCCTAACTGTAGGTATGCAACCTTCACTATCTTATCTCAACCAGAACTCAAGAGTTATTCACAACTTGTAAAACAAACTGTATCACTGCATATGGCTACAACATCTTTTAAAAAGAAAAATCAAGTGCCATTTTTCTATTCTTAGATTTGGAATTCTTGGACAAGTTCTTATTCTACAGGAAACTGTTTATTTTTATAATGGGTGCGGCTGACAGGAACACCTTTGTAGAGATTAGCAATGCATGAGAACAGACGTAGGAAGCAAATTTACAATCAGCAGATGAAAGGGGGTAGGGTAACAGTGTTCTGGCTTTGATATGGAATTTATTCTGTCTTTGGGAGCCATTTCTTGATACTGTGACTTTGTCTACTATTGCACTGAAATTATTACATAAACATTAAGATGTTGGGTTCATAATACACAAAACACATTCTATTCCTCCCCATTGTACAGGTATTCTGGAACTCTTAAATGCAGAAAAAGAGATTTTATAATATGATTAAGTTTACCAACTTATTAAATGGAAACATAATTCTCCAGTTGTCTGCACTGTTAGGACAAAACTGTCGATACATATTTTTTCTTTGTAATAGTCACAGGAAAGTGACAAATTTGTCACTTTTGTATTATGTAGCAGACTTATTAACAAATGCTCATTTCTAAGAGACATTCCTTCCACACATATATGATTCAAAATACACTCCAATTGTTCTTTAATTTTTTTCTCATTGTTCATTAAGATATCCCAGGACAGGAAGCCATTTTAGCACCAACTTTTGGCTGACATTGGAGAAGAAAATACATATCAATAAATGGTGGATCATATGCTGAACATGCACTAACAGGATGATGCAATTGGAGAAACAGCAAATACAATCCTACCCTTTATCAACAGAATATAATGTCAAGAATCTTAATAGAAATCCAGTGTGGGGCATATTTCAGGATGATACTGACAAACTAGAGTTATATTCAAAGGAAAGACACCAAGATGAAGTCTGGAAATGAAAAGATGAACAGTTGGAGGCCCTGGGTATGTTTGGCTTGCAGAACTTTGCAAGGAGACACAATAGTTTTCCTATAGTAATATCTGGAGTTACTAGAAAAGATTGGGCAAAAATTGTTCCAGCAGTCAGGACAAGAAACAATAAGTTAATTACTGGGAAGTAATTTTTTGTTGGATATAAGTGAAAATTTTCTTAAGAGTGATAGTTGTCAAGCAGGCTGTCTCCTTTGCTAAGATGTCGAAAGAAAGGCCAGGTGGCAATCTATCAGGGACAATATACAGTAGAAGTAGATTCTTGTACAGGGCAAGAAGTTTCTACATTATCTTTAAGATGTTTTCCAACATTGATTTTACCTTTTTAAATAAATAATAGATGACACTTGAGGTTTTCAAGCACAAAAACTAGAATACGCTGGTATTCAAGATTTCAATGCTAGTTAAATCACAATGCACAATGGAGTAAAATTCAATGTTATTTTAAAGGGTGTGTCTATCGATACAGTAATAAAACAGATTATGAGCATATAGTTTATTAGTGATGTAAATGGTCCATAATTAAAATGTTCCCCATTAAAATTCATGATATCAAGTTTATGTGTCACCAACACATAAACTTGATATCACACTGCCTGATCACTTTACAATGCAAAGCAGTCTTTATTCCATGTCTCTAAGACTGGTTGAATGGATTCATAAATGGTATGGACCAAAAATATAGGTGGGACTGAATTTTTTTAGACACACAAACACACACCCCTTTTGGCATTTGTGGGCTTGTAGGATGGAATGGATGCCTTAAGCAATGCAAAGGCTTCAAAAGATATCCTTTAAACAGTTAAGTCTCCTAGACAAACTCAGCTCCTGGTAACTTAAGAGGCAAATTTACTTCAATATTTTTTTTTAAATAAAGGGTTTTTTTGGTTGTAACTTCCCAGACTGATCTCTGTTCTTGATATTGCTTTAAAACAGTGTTTCTCAACCTTGACGACTTTAAGATGTTTGGACTTTGCTGGCTAGGGAATTCTTGGAGTTGAAGTCCAAATATCTTAAAGTCGCCATGGTTGAGAAACACTGCTTTAAAACATGAGGAAGGCTTAATTCTATAAGGCTTGATTCTTCCTTAACCCTCTTAACCAAACTCTTTTAACTCTGTTTGTATAATGACACTTGTTCTTCTGCCTTTTGGGAAAAATAAAATGCTTTTATTAGAAATATGGTGGTATCATCTATACAGCAACCCATGTTCTTATTAGTGCAAACTACATCACAAACCTATTATCATCAGAGTGATGCACTTTCTTATATTTTGTCCATCAAGACCTTACTAGAAACAATTTGAATGGACATTTTTAACTTATCAGTAATTTACATTACTTTTTAACCCCATTTCATGTTATCTTAGTTATATTATTCAAGTTTAATTAATAACAAAAATAAAAGTACTTTTAGTCTCCTTGCCTCCTGAGCCATATGGACATGACCTCCACTAATGGCAGCTATTTCTACTACTACCATCTCTACTGATGGGACTAAAAGCTAGACTTCAGAAAGCCAAGAATCCAACTCATACCAGAATGGCAGATACACATTTTCTCTCTTTCCACAATAATTGTTCTGGTAGGAAAATTATTGGGATGTGACTGTAGATCCAGCAACTAAATGTTTAAAATGAAATGTGTCAAGTTCCTGGAAGCAGATTTGTTCCTCTGCTATCTGACAGTTTATGATGGGTTCAGGAATTGAGTTTAACTAGTAAAAAGTCTATATACAGAAGTTGTTGGTTGCTTCCTAAAATATATTTCCCACATTTTAAAAAAATTACATGGAGAGAAGAAGCAAAAGAGTAGCCAAAGCCTTGTGTCTCTTTAATGTTGCAAAGTTTGGTTCCAAGAATGAAATATGGCATAAGATTACAATAGTTTTGAAAGACACAGGTATTAACATCTTACAAAATGGAGGAAGGGAAGATGCAGGGTAATATAATGCTAAAGCTCCCTTGGCTAGTGAGGCAGAAATATTTCAGGTATCATTCTCTCTCTTTTCATGCATTGCCAATACTAGGCATATGGCCAGCTTTTCTCCCCACCCCCCTTACCCAATGTGACATGGGTGATTGTAGATTCAATTAGTAATAAAGGGACTCAGCTGTTGGAGATAAAATGTTCCAGCTACCAAACCAGCTCATTTTCCATGAAAATTCATGATTTCTATGAAACTTGTTTCTTTATTTTCTATTAATCAAACAGTTGACAATGCAACCGTGTTTGGACTGCAAACTGCCTCCAAATGTAGGAAGGGCATGGCTCAGGCTTCTCTGTGATATTTCTTTCCCCTTTTCACACAAGAACACTTGTTCTTCAGCTGCAGAAACTTTAGATGTGCTCAAGATTTCTCAGTTGCTTGGTGCACAGACTTCAGAATGCTTTATATCAGGCACACAGAGTTATTTAGAAATGGAACGGGAACGGGAACTGGGAAACAAGGGCCACAGTTTAAAACTGGGAAATGCTGGCAGCAGAGAACAAGTGTTAGCCCTTGAATTCCATCATATCAGCTGTTTACCACAGCCTAAATCACAGAATTCTGATGGCTAGAACCTGCATGTGAGAACAGAGCCCCTTTCTCAAAATCCAGATGAGAAATGACACTGGAAGGAGAGCACCAAACCAAAAAGTTGTTTTATTGGTACCATACATGACCATTAATGGCACAAACTATGCAAAAAAAAAAAAAAGCTTTACAGTGCCCCAGGGAAGTGGAGAGGGACATGGGGGAGACAGCTGACAGAGTACACGTCATCACTACATGCTGAGCCACAGCAGTAGAGAATGTGGCACTCTTATTTTGAAGTAGGAAACAGATACAGGGGAGAAAAAGCCAATCCCTTGTAAATTACACTACTAGCTGCTATAATTACCTGCCTGCAGGGGAGGACCTGGGCCCAGTAATATAAAAGTGACAAAACTGCCATGAATATATCTCAGGTTCATCCAACTGGGCTCCATCAGAGTAGAGAATATCTAGGATTCCAGAGTGTGACTTGAAAGGAAATTCTTCTCACAGCACCAGACAAATCATGGTCAGAACTAGGAACTCTAGGCAAATGGATGACAATAATGCTGCAAAGGGTGGGTGGGGGGAATCTTTGCAGATAGAAATCCTCTTGAAGAAATACCCTAAGTAAGGTAAGAGTATTCTGCCATGACAGTGCAGCCTTTGCGATCAACCTCACAATCAGTTGAGGCCATGGGTTGGCTAAAATATCCGAAAGGTACTTTGTACTCTTCTCAAAAGTGGAAAGCCATGCCTCATTTGTGGCAACTTTGAGGCTTCTGTGACATAATAAAGCATCTTTTCTCTCCAAGATGTACAGGATGAAGCTAGGCTTTAAGGAAGAACATTGGACGGTAGAAAGGAAAGTAGGTGTGTTTGTTTCCTTGGGGATTTAATACCAGTATTTTAACTAAAAAGGGATGTGTCTGGCTGGGCCATGGTTTCCTAGAGACCGTTCCATAAAGAGAAGAAACAATTGTTTTCTCTTTGCAAAACGTAGATCTGTTGCTTCCCCAGATGCCACAGCCCCATTCCTCTGGTTCTGCACTGCTGTAAATTGGTGACTGTACTCTCTGAACTCTCCTGCCTCCCAAGAAGGACACCCATCACAATCAACTCCTCCCCCCCCACTACCAATGGTAAGGGGAGTGGCAGCCTTAGTGAGAACACAGTGAAAGAACAGCATCATACACAAAGCATACAGCGCAGAAATATACAAGCACAAGGTACACAAATTTGAAAAGGGGAGGGATATGGTAGAGGAGGGTGGAGCAGGAACAGCAGCACACACAAATTACAGGGGGGGGGAGTGGGGGCAGCCATGCTGTCCTCAAAGGAGTGTATAAAGGAAGTTTGCAAAGTCTCTCCTTGGTTTGAAGCTCTCAGAACTGTATACAAAAACTAAGACTCCCAATTAGTAGACAAGCCTGTACAAAAATCAGGATTGGGGGGAAATAGGGAAGGAGGGCAGATTTTTATTTTTAAACTTACAATTTTATTTTATTTCTTTAAAAAAGCCCAAAATACTGAGGGCAGGGTATGTATGAGGGCTGCAATTTCCTTTAAGAGCAGGTTGGGACAAAACAGCCCATACCTAAGAATGTGACCAAAAGGATGAGTGCCCTTCCAGGTAACTGCAGAATATTTTTTTCAAATGCATTCCAGAAAATTTAAAACTCCACATAATCTCCTGGCTTTCTGGGATCTTCAGGCAAAACAGAATTACTGCTCTGCCGTCTCTAAGACAGTCAAGAGAAACTGCTTAAAATTCAACCCACAAAAATCATAGCTGCCCAATGTGAGTCATGGCATTGTCCACAAGACTCTAAGACTCTCCTGCTAAAATGGAACCTTCTTGATGCCCCTTATAGGAAACTGAATGATAAAAGGGGATAAAAGGCAGATTTTTCCTGCCCATCTTAAGTACTCAGTCCTGTGGCCTCCCAAGGTACTTCATGCTGATCCACCAAAGCTTGGAGGCTCTAAGGGACTGCTATGAATACCACTCCCTAACAATGTTGCTTGTGGTATCCAGGGCACTGGATGCATGGGCAGGGAAGGAGAAGGGATTAAAATTCTGCTGGGACTAAAAGCCCACTGTTCCAATTCTGCCCTAAAGGGGACAGCCAAGAGTGCAGACAGCAGGGAATCGTGGCCAGGTTAACTGTAGGCAGGCAGGCGCTGCAGTGCTCATAGGCCTTGATACCTTGTTGGCCAGCCACTCTTCTTCACAATTGTCCAGGTAGAATGATTTCGACTCAGTCCGTGGGGCATCAGCCAAGTCAAGTATAGGCCCGGCTGGGCACTGTTTGGGGGGCTTTATTGTGATGCTTGCGACGTTGGATTCTCAGACTTGCTCTCCTGACTGGAAGGGGGCTTGCTGTTCCAGGGACTGTTGGCGCCCAATGCGGGAGAGTTGTTGAAGCTGTCCTCATCATCAATGCCATTGGCAGCGTCAAACTGTGTGTTCTCCAGTCGAGTGATAAGGCGCTCATCTTCGTCACCAAACTCCCCACCCATCAGGGTTGGCTCGCCCACCACCATCACATCCTGAGGAGGGAAGAAGGTCCCGAAACATAATCGAGGTGGAGACTGCCCTGACCCATATCACAATATTCAAGGGAGCCAGCTGTCACAACAGCAAGGATCTCTACCCCTACCCTCCTAGAATGAGGAATCATAATTAGCCTCAGCCTTTATTCACCCTTCCCTAATTGTCATCTTCCAGATGTGTTGAGACTCAACAACTAGGAGTGGCACAGAACATCTAGAAGGCACTTTACGTGGGGAGATTTCAACATCCCCTTCGAACGTTGCCCCTCTCTGGACTTAGAATAATGTTGCTATCTGTTTCTACTGTATCTGGGCACAGACAGCATTTGTTAAGCCAATGGATGTCCTGGGATATTGGAGAATCACAGTCTCTTCTCAATTCTCACCTGAATGGTTCAAGACCTATTGTAACCTACAGTAAGAGGAAGAAGTCTGAATATCTTCCTACTCACACAAAAAAATGAGATTCTGGCCCTAACAGGGTCTCCACAGAGCCTTCAAATGAAGAGCTACTTTAAGGGATTACATTAATCCTTTTTACATTGTAAAACAGGATGGGCATAATCAAGATAAATATCTCTGGGACATCTATGGTAGATTAGCAAAGATTCCTGACATTCATTTAACAGCAACAACTAAGCTGCTTTCCCTTTCTAAACCAGGTTGCTGAAAAAGAACATCTGAGGGGAAAATCAGGAATGGATTTCTGGATAAAAGGACTTTGAGAGATCAATTCTGGCTGACTTACATGCTCAGACATGACCTTATTCCTTAACTCTTAGGGCAGGGGTCTCCAAACTTGGCAATTGCCAAGTTTGGAGACCCCTGTCTTAGGGTGTTTCCCTGAATCTGGCTTGGAGGACTCCTAGAAGCCTGAATTCTATCTGGTTTGTTGTATCACCCATCCTTTGGGGAAGTCTTCAGCTGCATGAAACATGGCCCCAGGCCAAGGAATTCTCAGGTTAAAAGGAAAAGAAAAAATGAAAAGGGGATGCTTACAGGTACCTGACTGGAGAGGGCAAAGGTGCTGGCTGGGCTCTTCTTTTTGCTGTTGCTATTGTTGGTATTGCCTCCCCCGGAACTCATGGTGCTACCTCCAGACATCTTCCTTTTCCGGCGCTTACTAGGCTGTTGACGCGCAGGTTCAGCTATGAAGGTGTTTATGAAATAATATTTGATGAGATATCTTGCCTTTACTAAAAAGAATCTAATGTTCCCAATTGTTTCAACATAGTCAAATTGTAAATTTGCATGTTCCAAGCAAGACCTGAATAAATGAATAAATACTTCCCATTATTTATTCATAAGTTTATATACCGTCTGATTCAAATTTTATAGCATATCTATATTTCCACCCTAACTTCCACTTTCATTTTTATGTCTTGTGGTATTGGTTTCAGAAATAGGATTTTGGCACAGGACAGCCCTCATCAAAGCGCTGAGCCATTCCAGCTACAGGAAGCCAAAGCCCTGCTGCCCTCAGGTGGGCTTGGTAGGAAATACATCTGATTTAGTGGTCAGTGCACAGGATAGTCTTCCCTACTGCTCAAATGTCTCACCAGGTGGCGCCACCATACGTTGCCATTTCTGGAATAAGCACGTCTTGAGGCAATCCCGAGGACTGAGACTGTAAGTCTTGTGTCGAGACATCAACTCCTGCATTGGTTCTAGGATTACACACAGCTGGTAAGAAGAAGAAGAGAGAGAAATTCTGTAGTAGAGGACAATCCCAGATGAAATCTTCCTGGAGCCATAGATAGATTTCTAGACATTGATCTGAACCAGGCCAGATATGGACACAGACATTCTGACAAAACAATCAATTTCTTAGTGCCTGATATCTGGGATGTACAATAAAGAATAATAAAGTGCATCAATAAAGAACAATAAAGAATATTGTTAAAAAATAAAAACATTCACCTTTCTCTGAGGCCAATGCCAATCAGTGTTGGTCAGGAGCGAGAGATTCAGCCCACAACACCTGGGGTGTCATGGATCTTGGTGGTCTCTCTGCTCCTTTTTGATATCTACACAAAGCCACAGGTAAGTTCCATCTGTCACAACAGACTGTACTATCATCATGCCCTTTCATGGTGCCTGGAGATTTTAGAGGTCTGCATGGGAACAACTGGCTTCAAATGAACCCTAGTAAGACAGAGTGGCTGTGGGCAGGGGTAGTCCTCTATGTTCTAGTACTTCTCATCCTTGATCCTGGATGGGGTTGCACTGCCCCAGACCTCCAAAGGCTGATCTGAAGATCCTGCTGGACTAATGAATCCTACTTGAAGAGTAGGTGGACAGTCATGACAAGGAGGGTCTTCAGTCAACTTTGTGTTGTAAACCAGTTATGCCCCTTCCTGAATTGAGATGCTCTTCTCTGAGTTTCTTATGTTGTGGTCATCTCCCATATAGACTACGACAATGTTCTCTACAAGAGGCTATCCTTGAAGAGTACCTGTGTATTACAGCTGGCACAGAATGTGGTGGTGTGGGCAGTTTTGGGCATTCCTAGAGTTGTGCATGTGATGCCTCTATGATTTGATGCCTGTTTGCTTCTGGGTACAATTCAAGGTGCTGATTATTCCCTCTATAGCCCTTCCTAGCATGGGATAGGTTACACTGATCTGTCCCGTCCACTTAGACTGGAGGGTATTTGCAGACACCATTGATTAAAGAATTTTGATTGGCAGGGTCTAGGAAGGGAGCCTTCTCTGTCATTGATCCTGCCATATGGAATATCTTGCCCCAGAGGGGATGTAGGCTCCAGAAGAGTATTACGTACTGAGCCCGTCAAGTGGCATGGGGATCTAAAAGTAGCACGCAATCCTGGATGCGGTTGGTTGCTTGAGAGCGTTCCTCCATCTTTTTAATTTTTTTTGTTCTGCTTCTGTTTTTAACTTTGTTTTTGCCTGTTTCTCTTATGTGGCTATGTGTTTAAAAAGATAAACTACCCAGAATCATTTATGTGAGATGGGCAGACAGACAGACAGATTTACATACATGTATTTATTTCTAACCTGCCTTTATTGTTTTTACGAGGTAGTGAACATATCCAATACATTTTCCTCCTCCTATTTTCCCCACTACAAGAACCCTGTGAGGTGGGTTGGGCTGAGAGTGACTAGCCTAAAGTCACCCAAGTGGCTTTCAAGGCTAAGGAGAGACACATGGTGACTCTCTAGCTTCAATCGTAGCTATTTCTTGTTAGTTGGGATCAAGCTGGATAGCAGTTTCTATACATGAGCTTCAATTACTTTTAGAATTCACAGGCTTTTCTTGATTGCTAGCAAAATCAAATATTAAAAATGTTTTGCCTGGACCATGTGTGAAGCTTTTACTAGAAATAATGCAGCAAACTGATCTTCATGCTAAATATGTTTAGTCAAATCTGGATTTGCAAAACATATGAGATGTAATTTCCCTGTATGATTTCTTCCTGTTAGTGTGGCTAGGATTGTGGAAAACAGTTCAGGTGAAAGCTTTTCCACATATGGGACAGATCAATCTTTCCTTTCCCTCATCTCCTTTATAGCCCAAGAAACTAGACTGGGTCTCTTCTGAGCCTCTTACCTGCCCACTATCCAGCTGCAGGCTAGTTTGTCTCTTATCTGACTGTTCCTTTGGCAACAGTATCTTTGCTTGGATTCCCATGGTCTTTCCCACATCCCATGTGCCCTAGAGTCACAGGTGCTCCACTGCTGATATTTTCAAACAAAGCTGGACAGCTATTTAGCTGGGATGATTTGAGGATTCCTGCTCTAGGTAGGAAGCTGAACTGCAAGGCCTCCAAAGTCATTTCAGATCCTATGATTCTCTGTTTTTGTGTATACTAGCTTTACCCTTGTTGCCCTATACAACTACTCTGAGATTCCTGCAGACTTTGCTTTGACCAGTCCTGGTTCATCCAAAATGGTTTGGTAGAATTTCCAGAACACAATTTGTTTTTTTCAGACTGAAAGCAAAGCATATTTTCTGTTTTCCATACATTGCTAGTGAATTTATACACCCCTTCATTTTATCATAGTAATATAGAAAAAAGTGTCTAATAGCTTTTGATACTGCCACTACTCTAAAAATGTAACTAGTGAGAATATGATTGTATTTTACATAAACATTATCTGCCAATAATCATCTAAAGCATATGGTAGAAGTATGTATGTTCTCACAAACATAAAGCAGTCTACCAACCCCCCCTTACAACAGCCCTTAAAGTAGTGTAAAATATAGAAAAACATTATTGTTCAAGTGGCATTTTTAATTCTGTTACTGTCCGAAGGAGGAAATATCAAGGAACTTATTTCTTAGTTTCATAGGAACTGAGGAAAAGCACTTACTCGGAGGTAGTTAAGTGTGGAGTTTGAAAGTCCACATCGAGTAATATTTTTGGACAACTGGTCCAACATCTGGGGATCTTGTGCCTGGAGAGATAATGTTAGAAGCAGAAATAAAACAGTTAAACAAAAATATGTTGCCTCAACACATAAAATGTACATTGGAGCACTGGAAAGTTAATCTTTCAAAATGATACCATATACTTGGACACCAAAATAGAAATTGAAGCTTGAAATTTTCAAAAAATAATGGTGCAGCAGAAAAATCCTCAACACTATAAATAGGCACAAAGCAACTGAAACAACTTGTCAAGACTCATTCTCAGAAATATTTAAACCCAGTCTAACAGAGGCTATTACTAACCTCTGAACTTACATGCATAGCAAGGATGCTACGGGGAATAAGCTCCCGATGCTGCCGGACACTGAAATGCCATGTTTTTATCCTCATCATGTCATCAAACATGAATTCCAAGTAGAGGCGGCCCTCCACAGATACCTGGACAAGCAGAATGCAAAGGGCTATGAAATTCAAGTGAATGTTCTCTTACGTAATTATTTCAACTCTTCTATATAGTTAGGACCATATAACAGAATCAAATTCTGGATCGCCTTTTAGATTATAGCATCCCACTACTCAAATTATATCCCCAGAGCTATACTATTTTATTAGACCACATCTGAAATTCATTTAGTGAATATCTGACATTCTATTAGTTTTTCCCAGCAGGCATATACTTTTTTTTCTTATAACCGCCTTCTGTTAGATTATTTCCTGATTTCTCATTCTTTGGAATCTAAAATTAAAACGTGAGGTATAGAAGCCATTATAATTTCAGACTACATTCCTAAAAGAATTATTGCTTTATCTGACAGAAAAAAATCCTTTTCAAAGTCAATTTGGCCTCATGCTTTTTAGCTTGAGGTTCCTCGGGTTTAAGTTGGGTCAGCAAGCCTGGGGATCCTGGGGAATAGTGAAATATTGAGATGAGCGCTTATTAATTAATATCTCCTCTGCATCTAATCTCTTTTTTATTCTGTTTTAGCTCTGTGGCTTTTTATATTTGCATTCATATTATTAATAGTATTGATTTGTAGATTTTGTTTTTAATTTTGTTGTGTGCTACCCAGAATTACTTGATTGTGAGATGGGCAGTTATGTAAATACATTTAATGAATAAATAACTAATTTCAAAGGTTATATAAATAACAAACATTAATTTAGCTTTCTATAAAGGAGGATTACTGGTTTAAAAGCCTTTAAAAAATCCTCCAAAAATCTCTAACCGTTAAAGGTCAATTGCATTTGGACCAAATAAAAGAATAACAAAATTCTATTTTGCCCTTTTAGAAATTTTAGGAGCAAGAAATTCCTGGTCTGTCAATAAAACTGATGGCAGAAAAGGCCTGCTGCCTAGGATCCACCAAATGAAATAACCTCAGCAGGCCCTTTCTACTGAATGTGGTGGGATGAGCAAATGTAAACTTGAATGTCCTTTTCTCATTAATCAATAGACAATTTCACTACTTGATATGAAATTAATTTCCTGTTCTCTTAAAATGAGGATAACATTAACAATGACAACATTTGCTTTGCCTCAGCAAATATTAGGCAGAAGTCGGTTATCCCAAACATTATTTTGCCAAAAGGCAACTGGGTTTTCTTATTTTTTTTTCCTTGAAAACATTTCACTTCTCATGCAAGAGCTTCTTTAGTTCTAACTGAATGGTGGGGAACAGAAAAAATTATATTGCTTGGAGTCGTCTGGTTGTTAGCTCTCTGCAAAGAATGACAGCAAAGAATACAAACCCACCCATTCCTTGTTTTGCAGTACTTGGTTTTTAAAATGTAATTTCTAGGCCCCATTTTTCTACTTCAAACCCATTGTTCTAATTCTATTTGTAGTTACCAACTCTTCCCAAGCAGAGGATCTCTTTACAAGAAAAAGTGAAGAAGGATAAAGACTATAATTCAATACAAGTATCTCTTGGTAAACTCTGGGGCTGGAGAAACACCATTGCACTCTCACCTGGGTGAACATGGGCTTGCCATGCTGAGTGACCATGGTACATTGATCACAATCAAGTGAAACAAAGTTGTTATGGAAGGATTCCTTTGGGTGCTTCAGAACATAATACAGCTCAGTGGCGCCCCCCTCAAAGATACTGCGGAAGTAGCGAGGAATTAGGGTACGGCCGATTGCTAGACATCAGGAAGAAAAGGGTGATAAAAATCAAATTGTCATTTTTTGTAATATACATTCATGACTAGCATTGGCAAAAGCATTTTTGGGAGATTGTGAACAATGAATGGAACTGCCAAACAGGCCAAGACCCAAGTCCTGAATGTATTGCTCAGAAGCAATAATGCTTTTGTTGATCATTCCTTGATGTTGCCAAGCTCCCTACCCATCTTAATTACATTTCTTTTAGATTCCTCTAATTTAAAAAGTATGGGGAATAACATCGAACTATCTCAAAAAGAACTTTATTTTCAACAGTGCTTCTGGCTCTATCTAATGTCATCATTCTCTTGTAGCATCTTTCAAGGATTTCAGATAGGGTTTTTCCTAGCCCTAATTATGGTACAGATGTCAGGACTAAACTTGAGACTTCCGCATGCAACACATGTAATCTACTATTCAATTATGCTTCTTCCACAGTAACACAACAGCTTTAAGTTGTTCTAAACAGATATAATGTATTTTCCATCTTAAAATAATCCATTTAGATTTCTAGAACATGACAAGTGGAAGGAGTCTATGTATGCATGACTCTTAAGTCCAGAAATCTGACGATGTCTTAGTAATATTTTATTCAAAGCATAATATTCTGAAATAGGAAAAATATCAGTTTGCTGATATGTTTAATGTTTTTTACAAACACCCTAAGCATTATTTTAATGTCACTCCTAACGTTTTGGAAGAAATACCAAAGGAAAATGGACGTTGGTCTTACCTGATACGTTCCTTCTCATTGTGGGAAGCATAGACTCCAAATTGACTGGGATTCGCCAGCAGCGATCACGTGATGAGTCGATGTAAATATAAAAGCTATCGCCTTTCCTGGATTACTCCAGTGTTTTCCTTGGCGAAGAATATGATCGACGGCCAGAGTCACTGAAACTAATCTAAAGGATACCCTCCCTACATGCCAGGACCGAAAGAAAAACAAGGGTGGGAATTTGGAGTCTATGCTTCCCACAATGAGAAGGAACGTATCAGGTAAGACCAACGTCCATTC
>JAEANM010001661.1:10094-26892 GCA_017656035.1 Myanophis thanlyinensis
TATGAATGCTATTTTGCGCTTCTGGAGGAACTTCAAACAAATAAATATGGGAATCTGCAATAAAAATTAAGGTGCTGTAGCTTGGAGCCAATCCTCATTAGGACCCAGGCTGCAAAATCTGGATAATCTTACATGGTAGCTAAGAATGAAATGTCCTTATTTTTCTTTGTTACTGAAATGTAGTCATCATCCGAGTCTTTGCAGCACAGATTCAGTAGTCCTGCCTATCAGTGATTTTAGAACGTAACCAGACATGAATTTTCAAAGTCTAGTTCCCCACTAGGATTCAAGGGAGTTTTCTTCTTAACTTCTGAGCCTTGAATTAATTGCTTTGCCTTTCAGTAGGGCTGAGGATAGTTTTGTGAAATTGTACTTTTGAAAAACAAAGTTCACAGAGGTGCCCAGTTTCTTTTTTTAATATGTATGCATTTAATATAATTTAATAATAATTTAATAAGTATGCAAGTTTTCATACTTTGAAGACATTTTTTTTAAACCAAGAGGGTATGTACAGTAATGCGTTATGTGATTTTTTCTTATCTTACCAAAACACTGGTGCATCTGGCCCGCAATTCTTACAGACTAATAAAAACTTCAGGGAACCTGTTTCAATGTCAAACAACTGCCTCCCTAAACCAGCAATCTAGCTAACTCTGCTGGAGATTTGCAGATTTTTTTTCCCTGCTTGCAGATTGATGCAGAGGAAGGAGCTAGTTCGATTTTTGCAAATTCAAAAAATATTGGAGGTTAGCTGAACGAAGAGAAAGGACTTTGCAGTAGATCCGTCACCCAGACAAAACATAATGGAGTAAACAGATCTGTGTGTAATCTACTTCAAAAATAAGCAGCATATTTAATACACTGTAGCTCGAGAGGACACAACCTGTGGATTCCATGTATGGTTGTGGTGTTCGGTGCTTTTGGTGTGGCTTTCCAGCTCTCCCTAAAAGTTGTTACTAAGTTGCAAGCACTCTTGTTGTAAGCATTCTTGTGAATACTATAGGCCAGTGGTGGAAATCAATTTTTTTTTTACTATCAGTTCTGTGGGCGTAGCTTGGTGAGTGTGGCTGGGGTGGACAGTTGACTAGGTGGGCAGTTTCTGTAAGCAGGGCAATAAAGATTAGGCTAGAAACAACACCAGAAAGATTCTTTCCTGCCTTCCTTACAGGATTAATCCTGTAAAGTGGAAAAAAAACAAAAGGAGATTTCTTCTAACAACCGGTTCTCTGAACTGCTTAGAAAATTTACTACTGGTTCTAGCGAACCTGCAAGAACCTGCTGAATTTCACAGAAACCATAATCATTTCCACTATTTTATTTTTGATTGTTTTCATTATTATTGTGTATCATCTATTAATTGCAGGCTTCGCAATATCCACAGAGCAAACCAGCATAAGGCTCCAGTCAAACAGACTGACAGCAGTGATCTAAACCAAAAGAGATGTCCAAACATTTGCAAAGGCAGCATCAACTATCACAGCCCAGATGAGATATCACAGCAATCTATTCTGATGATTCTGGAAACAGACACAGTGAGCAGACAAAGCTTAACTTTGTGAACACATGCTTCACGATTAGTTGCCTGATTTTGGCATTAGGTCCTGAACAAAAGCCAGCATGCAATTTTGAGCCATTAGGTCAAGTATAAAGACCTTTCTGTGTACATTAAGTCTTAATCCTTACTCATCAATCTTTTTATCATCTGCCCAACAGGATTTAGCTCACTCCCATCCAATCCAGCCAATCCATTGCAAACATCAGACACAAACTGAGAAATGGAACAGCTTCTTTTGATTTCGAAGGAAAAGAGAAATAGAATGAAACCAGCATTCTAAAGGCACCGAAACTCTAAAACTCTTGCATTAAACAGCAAAAGAGACCAGATGGAGCCATTGGGAACATTATAAAACAGGGGTGTCAAACTTGATTTCATTGAGGGCTGCATCAGAGTTGTGTTTGACCTGGGGGGACGTGGCCAGCTCAACGTCATTCCTGTTGGGGCCGCCTGTGCTGGCCTGAGCACTCTGCCAGTGAAAGCAGGCTCCCGAGCTCTATTTTCAGCTGCCATGGCCTCCTGCAACCCTCTGCCAGTGAAAATGGTGCTCGGGAGTCTCCGAGCCCTCGCAAGCTCCATTTTCACTGGCAGAGGGTTGCAGTAGGCTGTGGCAGGAACACCATATGCCAGTACTTCATTGTTTCCAGGGCAGCCCTGAGGGACAGATCTAAGTATCCCCTGGGCCTTGAATTTGACACCCCTTATATAGAACAATGGCTTTCAGGAGAATCTGGCACAAGCTTCTCAATTAATTCCTATAAGTAAAAAAGTATACTTGCGTGGGTGTGGGGTGTGGACTAGAAGCCTTCCAAGATCCTTTCAACTTTGTTATCCTGCATTCTAAAAATGAAGCTACCCATTACTGTTACTCTGAGTCCAAATGTAGGGAAGGAGTTTCAAAAATCACCACTGTGATAGTTCTGAAAGTTGCTGAGAGCCGCAGAGAACAGGCTGGGAGAAGATTCACATTTCTATCCAGTACAGGTCTGCCATTAAAATGACCACAGCAGCATATATTTTTTAATAAAGTCTGAAGCAGAATTTGGTGGGAGGAAGGTAAGCGGCGTCATCCAAAAATTGTGATATGTATTTTTTCATCCAAAACTCTCAGTGAATCATGTCCCATTGAAACGTTTTAAGATGAAATAGTAGCTATCATGACTTCTGTTGAGCAATATGCATTGCATTGGTTATAAACTATCAGAAACGCAAGATAATGGTGTTTTTCCAGAAGCCAAAGCAATCCAATATTGTGGATAGAAATGGCATACAAGCCTCTTACTTTAAAGACAAGTAGCCCTCAACTTACGACTATTTTAGTGACCATTTGAAATTACGGCACTGAAAAGAAACCTATGACTGGTGCTTTTCACACAATTGTTGCAGTATCCCCATGGTTACGTGATCAAAATTCAGATGCTTGGCAACTGAGTCATATTTACGATGGTTGCCGGGTCGCAGGATCTCCATTTTGTGACCTTCTGACGAGCAAAGCCAAGCAAAATTATTAACAGCTACAGTGATTCACTTAACAACTGTGGCAAGAAAGGTCATAAAATGGGGCAAAACTTAACATCTGTTTTGCTCAGCCATGGAAATGTTGGGCTCCATTTTGGTCAGTAAGGTTTGCCATAGAAGTCTAAGGTGGTAGAAACTTCTGAACAGAAAATGACATGCATTTATGAAAGAAATATTATTTTATTCACATGCTTTGCAAATTATGTGAGTTTAAAATACGGTTAAATCAGAACCATAACATTATAGCAGGCCTTTTATACACCAGAAACAACTTTCTTATCATTTGAAATATGTAAGGATTTTATAGAAGAATTTGATGACTCAACTGAATAAGAAGAGAAAAAAAAACCTGGTTAAGACAAGTTCTTGAGAATTCTGGACCATTTCAGAACAAGAAACATCATGTCTGTACTAATATCCCATTTATTCTGCAAATCTTTCATAACATTTATAAAGGCAATGTTTTATGTAAGACAATGTAGTACATATTATTCTACTATTCCTGTATAAAGCCACTGGTGTAGTCATATGTTCACATTTAAAATTAATATTGTACAATATGTTCATATATCTCACATTCCAGATTATCAACAGGATAAATACATTTTCTCAATGCAACATGAGGTATTAAGTTATCTCTACATTAGCAAAGCGTTTGCTAAAACATTAAGAAGTGTCTTAATGATACTAAACAGGCAGATCTCTAGTCAGCACAGGATTTTCAAGTATATTCCAGATGTGACTGAAATGCCCACCCTCTAGGAGACTCCTCCTATACAGAATATAGAAGAACTGATAACCGGAAGTGCATATGTTATATAAAGACGTAACTTGTTTTCTGCTTCTCTCCATTTTTTTATTACCGTTTTCAAACACCAATGGTGGTGTTTTAAGGACTGGTGAATAGTTTTCTATTTTACTCTAAAGACAAGGACACAATTCCAAAATCATCTGCTTGATTTCAGTGTCAAGAAGTGCCACAGCTGCTGTTATTTGTGTAACAGCTTCCAAAACTCTCAGTGGCAAATTTATTTTAACGTACAAAAACATCTGGTGGAAAAAAAAAACCCACATTCATCTTAATTGTGCTAGCTTCTTGGCAACGGCCTGTTTTGTGGAAACCAACTTGGTTAATCTTGGGTACAGACACCAATCTTCTGCAAATAACTTTCCCAGGCGACTTTTCTATACGCTTCTGCTTCAGCCCGGCGATCTGACGCGGACAGGATGCCCCTTCCTACAATGATGATGTCTGAATTTCGTTTTCTGATAACCTCTTGTGGACTTAGGTACTTCTGCCCAAGGCTATCACCTGCAAGAAACAATGTATTTTTTTTTCCAGCTATTTTCATTTTAGTAAAATTTAAATCAGTTACAGAAAAAGCCGGGGGGGGGGGGAAATCCTTCTAGAAATCCATCCCGATACTGCTCAAGTACAAGGGGAAACCATACAGAAAGGGGAAATAAATTCTTCCAAAGAATCTCTTCTCTCCTTATTTTGCATAAGGTAATAAAATGCCAATATAGGTTTAATATAAGTATAAAATAATGCGAGAGGTGGCCAAAAAAATAATAACTCCTATTTCTTACAGTGGTGCTAATAAAAAAATAGGTTTTTTTTTACAAGCTGGGGCAAATGGTTCAGCAGAGGCTCAGTTGAAGTCCATCACCAGGGGAAAAAAATAAATTTCAAGCCAATGATTAGAAAATGAATAAAAACAATAGCTGCAAATATCAAACATCCTTATACAACTCTTTTATGTATCCGCATTTATAATAACAGCAGTTCTGGCTTATGCTGAAAAAAGCACAGAGAATATCACAAATATTCTGAAGTTAGAAAAAAAAAATTAGATTTGTTTTCAATCCTATTATTATTTTACCAAGAACTCAAGACGGTGAATATACCCAATGCTTCCTCTCCAAATAAACCATTTGAAAATTTTACTTTTCAAGTTGACAAAAGAAACAGTTTCACAGCGTTCTCCCGTGTATGACTTCCTATTATATTTTTTTTAAATGATCATGTTCTGAAATTAACAGGCAAAATAAAATGCCACTTTGTAAGTACACCTTTAAAGCAGAAGAGTGGCAATGGGGCATAACCATCTAAAAATCTTCTCACTGCCCCAGTTCATGCCACTTAGTTCTTAAAAAAGCATAGCCAATAGATGGGTATCCAATCTCTGCATGAATGCATCTGGTTAAGGGGCTGTTTATTACTTTCCATTGTAAATGGGGGTCATTATCAGACTGTTGTTGCCATCAACTTCAAAAGCAAATACTCCAGCAAAACTAGAAATATCCATAACAAAAAAGCTTTTAATATTTTTCTTTTAATCAAAAAAGTAACATTTATATCAGAGATGTGCACTTCTTATGAAAGCCATGTCAGTTTGGTTGGCTCCTCAATTGGGTTCTACTGTAGATGCTAAAGTTGTCCACATTTGCAACCAAGCCAATTCTTACTCCTGTCAGGGTTACACATTCTAAAATACTTTGTCCTGTTTAAAAATGCTGTATTTATTCTAAATAAACCATTGCTGTTACAATGCTCACCTCCAGCTTGCATCTGGACACCTGGAGTCAAGTGAAGAAATTCAGGTTTTTCAGTAATTCTGGACCCAGAAATAAACCCCAGAACAAAATCGGAGTGATCTTCAGCCATTTGGACCTAGAGAACATGCATACATAAGACCTGTCATACAACCAGGTAAATTTGCTTTTGACATATTGTAAAATGGAAGTGAAAAAAATACTAAACAGTGGTGCTATTATAAAAGCCAAAACACGCAATATTAAAAAAAAAATCTCACAGCAATATTGTTATTGACCACACTGACATGAGTCAACAGATGCACATCTATTTGCAAAAAAAAAACAAAAACAGATTATAGGTAGCCCTTGACTTGAGTTTTGCCCCATTTTACGATCTTTCTTGCCATCGCTGTTAAGTGATTCACTGCAGTTGTTAAGTTAGTAACACAGCTGTTAAGTGACTCTGGGTTCCCCACTGACTTTTGGCTTGTCCGAAGATCGCGAAAAGTGATCACATGATTCTGGGACACTGCAACCGTCATAAATATGAATCAGTTGCCAAGCACCCAAATTTTGATCAGGTGGCCCTGGGGATGCTGCAACAGTTGTAAGTGTGAAAAATGGTCACAGGTCACTTGTTTCAGTGCCACAGTAATTTTGAATGGTCACTAAACAGATAGTTGTCAGTTGAGGACTATCTGTATTTATCTCGTAAAAGAATATCTCAATCACGAAACTATACTGGCTCTTATCTAAATCTCTTTTCTTTATGTCAGAGTCCTTTCACAATCTCCTTCCATTCTTTCCTACAAAACTCCCAAGCTTCCTAGAATTATTTTAGTTTTCACTTTCCTTCTGTCAAACATTGCTCTAACATACTGAAGCTACATTTCCATTCTAAGCAGCTTTTTCACACTGCAGAAGAATTGGGGCGGGGTGGGGGGGGGGACTAGATTGATGCCTATAGGGCTGTGATGGCGAACCTATGACACAGGTGCCACAGGTGGCATGCGGAGCCATCTTGCTGGGCACACAAGCTGTCGGCCAACTTACCTCCAGCTGAGCATGCAGATGTGATTGCACATGTATGCATGCACGATTGAGGAGACCCAGCTGGTCTTCGGGCCTTCACTGTGCATGTGAGCAATTGCAGCAGGAAATCCAGCTGGTCTTCGGAGCTCTCCTGCGCATGCACATGCGGTTGCTCATGTGTGTGTGAGTGCCTGTGCGCAATATTCATGCACTGAATGTGCAAAAACAGCATGCATGTGCAGATGGTGCGGTTGTACATGAAGCACATGTGGAACCACATGTAAGTGTGGATGGCACATGCAAAGCACGTACTTTTCGGTAAAAGGTTCGCCACCACTGCTATAGGGACTTGAGATGTTTTTGTCTTTCAATTCTATTTAAATGAAAGATCCAACTTACGACGGCTTTTGTATAGTCCCCAGTGGCCAGGGACTCGCTGGAGCTCATCTCACCAATCAAGAGACACCCGCGTTGTAAAGGATGCCCTACTTCTTTCAGCCCCTTAAGAACTCCCGGGCCAGGAACTGCATGGGCATTAACCATATCTGACCACGATGCTATTTTGAAAACACCGCCTGAAAGAAAGAATAGACAAGTTAAGAATAGGTGTGGCTGGAAAAAAAAGCTATGCAAACTGATGAAAAATCCCCTTTCACCTTTTTTTATTTTTTATGGAAATGTTGCCAAGGATTGAGAACAAAAACCCACGTTCCAAAACAGTCCAAACAAACTACAATAGTCAGCCACAGAGGGAGGATGGCTCACTTCTGCTTCATTGTGCTATTCCGCCCTCTGCCATAAGTGAACAGCGGCTGTGCTCAAATTGGGGATCATCTGCGGGACTCAGGTAGAACCTAGTTTGAAAGAACCTGGCTGCCTGGCTGCCTGAATCAAAACAGCCCTGGAGGACAGTCCCATGGGGTGGAGGAGAAAGATCCTTCTTCAGCCTAAAGCCAATAGATCCCAGCACTTAGGTGTCAGCTAACTGTATCAGGAGCAGAATGGCGGAAACCGGACGGTATGTGATAAAGAGGGGAAACCTGATTTAAGAATAAAGCAGCTAAACCAGGGGTGTCAACTCAATTTCATTGAGGGCCGCATCAGGATTGTGTTTGAGCTTGGGAGGCCTGGATGGGCGTGGCCAGAGTGGGTGTGGCCAGCTTGACATCACTGGTGTCAGGGGTGCCTGAGGTGGCCTGGGCGCTCTGTCAGTGAAAACGGGAGCTCGGAAGGGACGCACACAGCTCTCCCAAGTTTCGTTTTCACTGGCACCGCGAGCCAGTCCTTCATTGTTTCAGGGAAGCCCCGCAGACCAGATCCATTCCCTGGGCCTTCAGTTTGATACCCTGAGCTAAACCATTGAGGTATAACTCTATTATGGGCTGTAGACCAGAATGCAATGCTACGAAGGTCTGCCCCCCCAAAAAAAGATTACTGAGATGTGTTTATGCTACAGTTAGAGCCAGTGGAGAAGGCTCAGTTGGATAAATATATTTCAGTGTCCAGACACTCCTTTGTCATAGAATCACTTTCCATGTGATGGGTGTGAAATAGTAAAAATAAAGAAATAAAAAATAACATACATGCTCAGCACTGAGTTTTGATAATATTTGGAATAAAATATATTTTAAGAGAAGTTCAAGAGGTTTGAAAATAAAAAGCAAATTAGTGCTCAATGCATAGCAATTGTTTGAAATTCAAAATACCCCAACAAGTGGAATAACCCTGCATAGGTTACAGGGAAGTCAAATTTACCTTTGTACTGATGTTTCACTGTATTTCCAATGTCTGCAAATTTTCGGTCTTCAAAAATCAAGAACTCATGCCGAGCAGCAAGTACACACAGCTCTTTCACTACTTCCTGAGTAAAATCATCCAGAATATCAATGTGAGTTTTCAAAATGCAGATGGAAGGGCCCAGAGTATCAGCCAGTTGGAGCAGTTCTTTGGAACTGTTCACATCAGCAGAAAGACACAAGTTAGACTGTTTTTTCTCCATGATCCTGAGAAGTCGAGCAGCCAGAGGATGAGTGCCTGGTAGCTCAGCCCGAGAAGCGTAACTGATTTCTTTGCATATCCTTTTCACAGGAGCAGTACCATTTTGCTCAGATGGTTTAAAAGTATTGTCTTGAATAAATTTTTCCACTCTGACCATCGTTTCAGAGGTAATTTTTTCCTGCTGTTCAAGGATTTTGAGAATTTGAGACAAGCTGCACACGGAGTGCAGCCTAATCCCATGTTTTTCCAACATGGCTTTCCCTCCTTGTTCTCTGTCCAACAGCACAATGGCATCAGTAACCTTCAGTCCCTCTTTCCAAAGGACCTCTGCCGTCTCCAAGACACTTGAACCACTGGTTACTACGTCCTCGATGATCAGGCAAGTCTCTCCTGAATTAATTGTACCCTCCACAAGGCGTTTGGTTCCTTTAAGAATAGAAAGAATAACATTACTTTAAAACCCTAAAATATTGTCATTAATAAATATATACATGAAACTGAAATCATTTCAGTGTAACACATTTGCATGCTTATTTATTAATTGTGGAGCCAAAATTTACCTCAAAACTCTTTTTTACCAAAAGAGTTCACTGTCAGTCAAATCTTTACTGTCTTGCTTATTTACTATTTATATTCCTGGCTCCCACCTGTGGTCTGCGGATCCCTTGGGGGGGTCACGATGTCATCACAGGAGGTCTACGAAGGCTTGAAGAACTGTTATGATTTAAATCTTAAGTTTTGGGGGTTCATTGCCATGGTCCATGACCACAAAAGGTATTTAAACAGAGTCCATAGTGCAGAAAAGGTTGAGAACCACTAACATATACCATCAGAACATAAAATTGAAATTACCATGATCTTTGGCTTCCTTTCTCCGTATAAGCATTGGAATCTTGTTGGTTGAGCAGATTATTGTCGCCAAGGGCAAAGCTGTGTATGGAACTCCGCAGACAGAATCATACTCGAGTGCAGCATCCTTTGCTGAACAGAAAAGGAGATCTGCTACCTGAGAATTTTTTTAAAAAATGTATTTTATTAACACACAATGTATCTATCAGCAAGTGAAAGCTTAAAAGGAGTTGTCCAAATCTTCCTGGGGCAACATAAAAGTTTGGTCTCTGCTTCCAGTTGAAAGAATGGTCACTTATTCATTCGGTTTAAACAACTGGGTAATTAAGACCGCATTATATTAGTTGTTTCTTTAGCATCATTTGAAACACAATGGAGACCAAAGAAGCAATCACTCCTTTATCACATATTCAATAAATAATCATCTGAAATATGTCTTTTGGTTTATATGGGCAAAAATTAAATCACCTCACTTATATAATTTTTCCTTGTCCCCAATCCTTAATCTGTGTTCCCACTTATTCTTCAGATTTTAATTTCTGAAGTAAAGCTTCCTGACCTTTGACAATCATCTCCAAAGCAGCCAACTTCACAATAGTATCAACACTTAACTTCAAAGCATTTTCTACAGACTTTCAAGAACAGAACAACTAATCAGCCAAGAAAAAGCATGTTGACTTCTAGCATTCAGTTAAGTGGGTTTACACACTACTCTCTCACACACATTTTCAGTATGTTACCACTGTGTCTGGGAAATAATGAGATCCCTGCTCTTCTTAAAAAAAAGCCAGCTATACTTCAGCTTACTTCCTCAAGGATTAGGTGGCTAATATTGCTAAGAAATCTTTTTTGTACTTTTGGGTTTACCTGATACACAAATTGTGGCCTTTCCTGGGATAGGAAAGTCTGGTTAGAGTGATACGTATTTTAATAACACATCTGTGCTGTTTTAGCCTATTACCTTGTGAAGATGAATTGGAACTTTTAACTGGTATGTATATATTGCTATTGTTTAAAATGACTAAGCAGCATGGAAAACCAGATAGTTATACCTAGTCCCCAGGCTATCTTGTCAAATCCAAATTTTGATGAAAAACTCCTACGAAGTTACAAATACTAGTCTTTGTGATCCTTGGAGAATAATTTCTTCATAATCTTGGCTATGAACAACGTTTACAGTCCAAAAAATAAAATTAGAGACTTCTCAGAGCAAAAGGGCCAGCCTAAGTCTGACTGATCTAAAAATCCTTCTAGATCGTTTCCCAGCAAACAATGTGGGTATGTCCATGCTGCCATCCTACATTAACTTTAGCTTAAATTACATTTAATTACAATTACTATTATTTGCGATGCAAATATGGATAGTCCTCGAGTTACGACCACAATCAAGCCCAAAACTGATGTTGCCAAGTGAAACGTTTGCGAAGTGGGTTAGTCCCATTTTACGACTTTTCTTACCACATTTGTTAAGTGAAATCACTTCAGTTGTTAAATGCTGTTGTTAAACGAATCTGGTTTCCCCCATTGACCTTGCTTGCCAGGAAAGTAAAAAAAAAAGGTGATCACGTAACCCTGCAACCGTCGTAAATGTGAATCAGTCATCAAGCATCCGAACATCTATTACGTGACCATGGGGGGATGCTGCAACAGTCATTAAGTGTTAAAAAAATAGTCACAAGTCCCTTTTTTTTCAGTGCCATTATAGCTTTGAACGGTCACTAAGTGAGCAGTTGTAAGTCAAGGACTACCTGTAATCGGACGATCTCTAAAGATTTCCACCTGGCATTGCTCATCTAATGATGAACCCCTTGCTGGTATGCTGAGCTTATTTTTCAATGGGATTTTTTTCAAAGGTTTTTTTGGTCAGTCCCTTTGAAGCAAGGTCTCCAACCTTGGCAACTTTAAGACTTGTGGACTTCAACTCAGCAAAGCTGGCTGAGGAATTCTGGGAATTGAAGTCCACAAATCTTAAAGTTGCCAAGGTTGGAGACCCCTGCTCTGAAGCACCATTTGCCGGGATCACACAACCTCCTGACCTGTCAGGCATACACGTGAACCCCTCTTCTGACTAGCAAAGGAATCAAGGCAGCTAAAAGCGCGCGACTTTTGCCCACTGCATAGCGCAGCTTCGGCAACAAGCCAGGAATTCCCGCGGCCGCTATTGGCTGGCTGGATTCCACAGGCCCCGCCTTCTTTCCCCCTTTCATCTCTTAGCCCCGCCCCCTAGCAAATAACCGCTTTACCGCTCGCGCTGGTCGAGCTTGGACTGATACCTTATTTAGCAGCGCCGGATACGAGACGATGACGCGGAGATCGATATAGACCGGGGAGACCAGGCCGCTCTTCAGGACGAACTCCCCGAAGCGGAGAGCCTGAACTCCGTACAGCTCAGACACCAGCGACTCCATGGCACTTTACGCTTTCCCTGTGCAGCGCGCGCGAGACGGAGACCTCGTCGCCGAACAATGACGACAATTAAGCGGTCGGTTTTGTGAAGTGTGCCTTGGAACCCGAAAGCGGCCAGTGACGTCGCACCGGGGTAGAAAATTGCGTTTGCGCCCTCTGCCGGCGTGGAGGAGCCGATGATGGGCGTGGCTGGAGAGTTTCGCATTGCTGAGTAGGGTTTAGTAAAAAATGGAAGGAGAATCTGAAAGTACAGGTTTTAAATTCACAAATCGTAGTTTTTGTTTTTTTAACCCGGACACACCAAGAGAGAAATTGGTGGCATTTGGAAGATGGGCGTCATGGGGAGTCTCAGTTCAAATTCCTCTTTGAGTGCGCGCTCACTTCTGGATAATGTTTATCTCAAGCTCTTGCCAGGATGAAAATAAAACATTATTCTGTATGCTAACTTTCCTGCATCAGCTTTGGTGTTCTCTAGCTCAGCGGTCACCAACCAGTGATCCACCAACATTTTGGTGGTGCGCAGAAAAATTATTTGCATTTTTTAATTTTTTAATTAAATCAGGGATCAGTCATTAGGTAGATCATATTAGTGGTCCACAAGATTTAAAATTATGAATTTAGTGGTCCCTGAGATCCAAAAGGTTGGGGACCCCTCCTCTAGCTGATGATTTTAAAGCCCAAACTGTCCTAACATGATAACTTCCATATGTCAGTTTATTTACAGTAAATATAGACTGTTCAACTGAAGCAGAAATACATTACAATACAATCATTAGGTTGAAAATATTAGGGCCAACATGGGCAACCAAACCAATGGAGGCTTGAGGCTCTTAAAATTCCCAGCTGGTATTGATAAAACAGCAAAATAGGAGGGAACTAAATTTGGAAAAGTTGGTTTATAGCATAAGTAAACATGTGAATGGGAAATGCATACAATTTAGTTCAAGAAAAATTGGTTCTAAGCCAGTGTTTCTGAACCTTAGCATTTTTTACGATGCATGGACTTCAACTTCCAGAATTCCCCAGCCAATGTTGTCTGGGGAATTCTGAGAATTGAAGTCGATGCATCTTAAAAATGTCAAGGTTCAGAAACACTGCTCTAGGCCTTGAAGATCTGTGCTTCAAGAACATTGCTGTCAGTGCATCTTTCTTTCTGAATCAATACATTGAGATTGTATTGCAAATCTGATTTTGCACAAGATATTGTGCAGTAGATAAGTACCAGTAGATAAGCAATTCTGAGACAAAATTTGGGACAGCAAAGAATAAATCATGGAATATTACACTTAACATGCTGGAATTTAAAACAATACTATTGAAATACTTATGCCGTCAGTATGTTACTAGTCTAATCTTATACACATTTACTTGGAAATAATGTCTGTTATGCTGAATAGGCTTTACTTCTAAGAAAGTGTAGGCAAGAGAGCAACCTGCATTGCAATGCGCTAGCGATTCCAAATGTGTTGCTTTATGTAGACCACTCCATATTTAAAGCTTTTAATGATCACTACATATTGGATAAACACCACAGCACTTAATTATACCTTAGACCAGGGGCGTCAAACTCAAAGCCCACGGGACTGCCCTGGAAAGCCACTTGCGGCCCTCCCAGGCTCCATTTTCTGCTGCGATGGCCTCCAGCCCTCTTGCCAGTGAAAACAGAGCTGGGGGGGGAGCACATGCAGGCTCCTGAGCTCTGTTCTCACTGGCAGAGGACTGCATAAGGGCATAGTGGCAGAAAATGGGCCCTGGGGGGCCGTATGCTGCTCATACCCGAGCTCCGTTTTCACTAGCAAACAGCTAGCAAAACAAACTAAAAGCAAAACAATACAAAAGGAGAAATGTTTCCGCTTTTGCATTTCAGCATCCAAGAAGAGACAAGAAAGGAGAAAGGGAAAGAGTAAAGAAAAAGAAGGAAAGATGAGAAAAGAGCAAGGAAGGAAAAAGAGGGAAAGAAGGGAAGGAAGAAGGAAGGGGAATGAAGAGGAAAGGAAAAAGAAAATGAAGGAAGGAGATTATAATGAGAGGGAGGGAGGGTCTGAGGGAAGTCCTGCCTTAGCACGCGTCCACCAGCAGCCCTGCTGCCATTTCACCATCCCCTTGTCTCCTCCTCCTGACCTCTCCTGATGGTCTCCTATCCTATCAGAGTATTCTTTGGTTACAAAGCCGGGTTGCCTTGCATAGAGGGAGTGAGCCACATATTTTGCCTTCCTGCACACCTCATGAGCAACCTGGCCAAGGAGAGAGAACAGCAGCAGCCACAAGGAGGAGGTAAGTGCTGCCAGGCATCCCCTGGGAAAAGTGGGGCTGGGCTGGGTACTTGCCTTCCACTGCCTAGTGCAGCCATCTGGGGTCCTCCACATGGCCTGAGAGGGACTGTGAAACTTCTATGGAGGACAAGGGTTTGGTGCTCTCCCTGGTCTTGCCTTCCTCCACTGGAGACAATGGTTCTCCCAGCCCCACCCAGGCTACCACAGACATCCCCAACATGAGTGACATCAAGCTGGCCATGACCATCCTGGCCACGCCCACCCCGGCCTGAGGTCAAACACAATCCTGATGCGGCCCTCAATGGAATTTCACACCCCTGCTTTAGACTCCTATAATGCACTCTACTGGGATCTATAGGACTATTACATTAAATAAATGTGTTTTTAATTAAAAAAAAGATCAAAGCCTTCAGATCTTGAGAATACAAATGCAATATTGGGTGATCATGAGGATTGGGGCATTTTTTTTTCTGTCAGTGTCATGGACAGCTGTCACAGACCACTAATGGATCCTAGATCACAAATTGAGGATCATCGATACAGGCCAAAATAAAAACTTCTACTCACCGAATGTATTATATATGGCTTAGTCAATTTTATCAGAACAATTAATTATATATTCTAAAACAATCCAGAGCTAACTCTTTTATATATTGCATTTATAAGGAAAGGTAGTAGCCTAAAATGTAATTTTTTTTTATCCATAGAGAACATACGTTGCCAAAGAATAGGAACATTACAACATTACATATGAAGAGGTATAAATAAAATATTTACAAAATGCTTCTTTACAAAACACATATGCATACAAAATGAAATTAACAATAAAATAATACCACTTAAGGCAGACCAGCAAAAGACTGAAATTTGTTTAAGGCTGTGAAATAAGTTCGCACCTTGACCTTTGAAAAGATGGGAATAGGGAATTATTTAGTCTGATTATTTCCTTTGTGGAAATGCTGACAGCATCTCAGATATATAGTTGTCTCCATTAGGGTGAAAAACAACCCATTACTGTACTAACTTTCCTACAGTTTTCACTATTGGTGGGACCTTACACAATAGCTGCAAGTCCATTGTAGTCATTTAATCCAATGTATCTCTCTTTATGAACAAGTCCCACTGAGCTGAATGGCTCATATACAGTGGTACCTCTACTTACGAAATTAATTTGTTCCGGAAGCCATTTTGTAACTCGAAAATTTTGTAAGTAGAGACGCATTGTACCTGATGCTCGGAGACGTACCAGAATGTTCATAGGACTGTACTCAAACTCTTCATCTTTGAATTCATTGGGGCTTACTCCTAAGTAAATATGGAAAGAGGTGTATCCTGTAATGTTCTTCACATGACAGAATATATGTCTATTGTGGAGTCACATGGGCAAAAATCAGAATAATTTGCTAGCAAAATACAAAGATCTGATTAAAGCACTAGACTAGCACATAAAAATAGAATGTAAAATATGGCTTAAATAGAACAAGAGTTTTCCTATTTTGAAAGTATAAATAAGACAACTAATCCTGACATTATGTTGATAATCATTAATATAATGATTTTAGAATGAGTATTTAGGAGGGAAAAGGTGGATCTGATTTTATTTTCCTAAGAAAGCACCATCATCTGATGAATCATAGATGCTCGAAACTGAATAGGAAAAAAAAGAAGATCCATGGAAATGGCACTTGCAGATTTTATTTTATTTTTGAGATTCTGATGGGGTACAGCCGTTTGAGCTACATGCTAAAGGACCCAAATCATTGTTAGTCACACTTCACCACATGCAATCAGTGGTTCTTCAAGAAAGAACATGCAGCTGTGTCAGGCAGATCCAAGACACTGAACAAGGGCCAGAGTAATACATCCCTTTGCAGCCAGTCTTGAACTACTTTGCTAACATTGTTTCATAAAATAAGATTTACATATTTTGACAGATGGGCTTTAAAAGAAACAAACTTCCAGCCTCTTTTATTTATGTAGTATCTGATTCCTCTTGATGCAAAAAAAAAAAAAAAGAGGTATTTGGACTAGATAGGTTTTACATCCACATTACAGAGCCCTTTCAAGTAACAGTTGCTTTAATATATGAAGAAACATCAGATTTGTGTCACAATTTATGCTTATTCTATGGAGCACCAGTCACAATATCACCAGGGTTTATCCCAATGTTTGCTTGCAGTGGTGATTTCAGCAATAATTCATAGTAAACTACTCTGTATAAAAGTCATACAATTTTTTTTTTAGGATCATACATTAGAGCAGGGTGTCAAACTCGCGGTGTCATGGTGTTGTTATGTGATGTATTATGACTTTTTTCTTCACTAAACGATGTGGGCATGGCCAGCGTGTGATGCATCCAGCCTGCAAACCACGAATTTGACACCCCTGCATTATAGACTCAAATTGGGAGCATTTGTGAACATCTGATCAATGTATATGTTAGGGTGACCATATTTGATATTCAAAAAAGAGGACGGTGGGGCGGCGGTGGTGGCGGTGGTGGCGGCAGCGGGGTGGGGTGGGGGTGGCTTCCCTTTGCCCGGAAATCGACTGCAAATGCAGACTCAGCGCCGCAGCCCCTCCCCGGAGCTCTCCGCAGCGTGGCTAGACTGAGAAGCAAGAAGTTACT
>JAEANM010001662.1:0-26890 GCA_017656035.1 Myanophis thanlyinensis
TCTGGCCTGGCCCTTCTGTCAAATTTTAGAAACCATTGTGGCCCGCGAGTCAAAAAGTTTGCCCACCCCTGTTCTAGGGAGTCTATAGCAAACCCCAAAATTAAACATAGATGACTGTTGTGATTCAGATCTATTAGCAGCCAGAGGGCATCTTAATTGCCTCAACTGCCTTATAGAATATTAACAATCAAAATTGGGATCATTCATACCTCCAGGCTTGGTGGGGGGAAGAGGAGGAGTTCTATAAACTAGGATGGGGCAAAGTAAATCTCTTCCCTCTTTGTGCGTGTAATAATCTTCTGGTACTACCAAATACAAAATTAATCTTCTATGAGTATTTTCTAATTAAGTATCCATTAGTTCCAATTTTTAAAATTCTGTGGAAATGGTGAGCTTTAACATTTATATATACTTGTATCCAGAATTTCTTGGCTTTTTCACAAGTCTACCATGTGGGGTAAAATGTCTCTTTGTGTTTTTCATCTTTTGACTCAAGGTACTTTTATACACAGTGAGCATGCTAGTCCCTATTCATATGAAAATAACTGATTTAGGGGATTAGAACTGAAGAAGCTCCTTGGATGACAGTGAAATGTTTTCAAAGAAAAAACAAAGAAAATCCAGTTGCTTTTTGGACAACTGATTAGGAAGAGGTGCTTTGTGAGAATTAAGATACATGGAATAAGGATAATTATTCTGTCGCCTCCCCCCCCCTGAATATGTCTTGACTCTTGATCAATAGAAACTGGTTTCTAAAGCAGCCTTCCTCAGGGTATGATATAACAGCTATGCTGGCTTCGAATGATAACACTTAACTGCTGGGGTAGAGTTTTAGTACATCTTGAAGATATCAGGTAAGATAGTTTGTTAACCCCAAACATTTTTTTTTCTGCAGCTACCTGAATGATTTGGAGAGGATAGCCAAAATGGATTATATTCCAACCCAGCAAGATGTGCTGAGAACCAGAGTGAAGACTACAGGCATTGTAGAGACTCATTTTACCTTCAAGGACTTGCATTTCAAGTAAGTTCGTAAAATTGTACTTTTATTTTCTTTGACAAAAGGAACTCATTACAGCCAAAGAATAAAGTTGGATTTTGACTCTCTGTGCATGTAATGCAGAAGTACTATTGATATTCAGGGAATGTTGTAATTTACAAGACCTACATAATATTTAAACTGCTAGATATTGTTACTCAAACCTACTAGGAGAAGGTGGGCTTGTGAGGGTGTGAGTGCAAAAGCAGGAAATATCACTTTTATGTCCCAACAATTATTCTGAAACCATTCGGTATATTTGCATGTGAATGAATGATGTATGTGGAAATGTCATTCCTCACCTGCTTTGAGCTTTAAACAGGCTGCTACTAATTGAGATATCCTTGAAAATATTAGCTGTTTAGTAATGAATGAAGACTTCTGGGAAGGGTGAAAAAGAAAATTGTTGTTCAGGTTTTCCCCTTTATGAATGATACTTGGTAATGAAAAGATCAAAACTCAGGCTCTTTTGATATGGAACAGTTAGCATAGTTTGATATGCAGATGAAAACAAAATGCGTCCCAAAACCTGTGCAGTATTTTCCTCTGCAGTAGCAGATTTTAGATTGATCTCATCTTTGCTAGCAACATAATCCAGTTTGATCATTGACAGAATTAACTGCAGTCTTCTCTCAAGAAGTTAATACTCAGTACATTTATCTCCATGCAGCAAACAGGAAGGAAAAGTAAATGGCTTTTTTTTTAACTTACCAGAGTAGGCTTTAGGAAGAACTTTAAAAAAATGTGTGTGCATGTAGAAAGAACAGTTGTGATAGTTCAGATGGAGATTTAGTTGGTATATATGTGTAACATCCACAATTGAATTTGTGACAATTAAAAGCTCTTTGGGAAAGACAATGCAATGGAAAAATATTCTTCAGATAAAGATGCTAAAGCAAAAGATCTGTTCCAAAATTTTGCTTTACCCTTGACTGGCATTGATGATATTACCTAGCTTGGGTAATGTAACATCTGCAAGAAAACAACCAAGGTCAGAGAGCCCTCCCCCCCACCTCAGTTTATTTCCCCTCTAAAGAACAGAGAAATAGAATTGTTGCCATTTTAATACAAAACAGCACAAAACATTTAGACATCGTATTAAACAAAGAACTCCTGCTATCTAACATTGCCTTATAACTATGTTATGCAAATAATTTAGAAGAGTTGAGTGTTGCAGCATCTTTTTGAAATGAGTATGCTGAAGGAAAAACAGTATTTTTAATGCAATTAAAATTGCATTAGAGAATGTACGAAACCATTATTACAATAAGTATTTTTAAAAGTTATTGTTAAAAAATCCTTCTGTCCCATATCTCACTAGGTATCGTAATTTGTGTTATGAGTACTTTTCATAGCACTAGCTGATGCATGCTGTCAACTGCTGTAAAGTCAATGAACCCAAAATGATTTCTTCCCATACTTAATGCATTTCTCAAGTATTTGCTGATATATACAAATATTTGGTCACAGCATCCTCTTCCACATTGGAAGCCAGCCTATTTTTCTGAGGCAATTTATTTTCTGAAGCCTTTGTTGTATTACTTTCTTAAATATCTTGTTTGTAATTAATACCAGGGTAACCCCATGGTAATTCTTGCACATCTGATTGTCTTCTTTGTTGAAAATGTGATTTTTTAATTGCCTTTATTTTCTTAGTATGTCAGTTCATTTGAAGGAATAAGTGGACAAATCAGTGTATCATCACCAATCTTTAGTGATTCTATAGTGATTTCATCTGCTCCAACAGTTTTCCAGCTTTTTAAATTGATAGATGACAGCTTTTATTTCAGAAATTCTGAGCTCATATTCTTAAGTGGTTCCATCTGGATGGTTAAGAAGTGGTGGTGGTGTCTTCCAGAACAGGGGGTATTCATGCCAGTGACTCAATCAATTCAATTCTAACCATATAAAAGTGTGATTTGTGTTTTGGATGCTGTCATGCATGCTTTGAAATTTACGTGTGTGGGTTAATATAGTCTAAACCAGGGGTGTCAAACTCAAGACCCACGGGCTGGATTTGGCTTGTGGGGTGCTTAAATCTGGGAATATCAAAGGACTGGCCCACGGTGCCTCTGCTGGTGAAAACAGGCCAAAAGTGGGCTGGGAAACAGGCTGAAAACTGAGCCAAAAATGGGCCATGTGGTCGGTAAAGTGTTGCAGGAGGCATCCATCCTGTCCCACCTCCCCCTGCTCTCCTCCCCCCACCTGCCCGTAGAAGAACTATAATGCTTCAGCCCTTGAACAAATCCAGCCCTCGAACAAATCCAGTTTGACACCTCTGGTCTAAACAGTGTAGTGCAATATTTATGGAAACATGTAGTTTCTTGAAATTCTTTTGCAATGCTATCCCAGTAGTAGACCATACTGCTTTCAGGCAGGCGTAGAGTTCCTTATTAAGCTGTCAGTATTATATCATATCTTTGGATTTACATTGTTTTATTTCTCTACCATGTTAGACATTCATCTGAAATCCACGTTATGATATAGAAAAAAATTCTTTGATACTTTAATTAATTATTTCTGAGAATATTCAGTTGCTTAAATCTTCTGGACATTAAGGGATGCAAACTGGTTGGTGATCATTATTTGGATCGATTGTTTGGAAGCAGGATCTTGTAATTTCATTCATTCATAGTGTTTGGGAATGGCTGCATTAGGAACAGTTCATTTCAGTTGTAGGATTGTACATAAAAGATTATAGTTAGACCCACAATCAATGTCTCTCATTGATCAGTCTTCCATGAATGATGTTCAAAACCAGCAGTTGCTAAGACAATAGTCAAGGTCTGATGTATCTTTTCCACCGAGTGACCTCTATCTTAATTGATATTTCAGTGGGTGCTGAGATATGCTGTTTCCAATTATTAGCCCATTCGCTGCTGCAAATGATAAGCAGCATAGGCCATTGTCATTTACTCAATAATTCCCAGCCTTTTCGATTGCTGCCGGTGTGAGCATTCCAGTCACCAATAAGATTAATTCCAGCAATAAGATTAATTTCTTTTAAGTAATGAATTCAGGATAATTTGTAACTATGGATAGAATTTTTTTTACCTTATCTCTGCTTATTCCTCTAGAAACCAAAGTTGGAATTATATATGATTTAATTGTTCCTGAAAGGGACAAAAATGCCTGTCAGCTCGAGACTATTTAGAAGCTCACAGTATTTTTGGAAACTACGCAGTCTACAAACAAAGCCAACACTCTGCCTGATCCCAGCCTGTAGAGTAGCACAAGATCATGTGGAAATTTCAAGATCTAGGAAGTCACAATTCTGATAATTCCACAATTTAAATTTTATACCAAATGGTTCTCAAACTTTTATTATCTGGAGGCAATTTCAGACATTTCTAGTAGACAATTTAAGACATTTCATAGTTTTGCATTGTGCCCAGCCAGTTGGATGTTTTACATCAGTATCCTGACCTCAGTCATCTGACCGTGCTGATAGTGAAGATCTGAATGTGTCAGCATTATTTTCAGTCTGGCATTTTTTTCTATTCCCAGAGGTTCATGCCTGTTTTTATGGTCCCTCAACAGGAAACCAAGCTTCTTCCTTTATCTGGACTTGGGAACAGATACAGTTCCCTGCAGGTAGATTTAAATTTGTCATAGATGGAAAATATTAGCGGTTTCAATCTATGATGAAGTGCAAAATGATACAATTTAAAATTGTGCTGCGTAACTAATCTATGATATTAGATTTAAATGCCATTTAAAATTGCTGAAGACCAAAAAGCTGACCTGTAAATCCTTCCTTTGGGATATTTTTGCTTATAGTAATCCTATAAATTAGATTTCTGCTGTTTTCGCAAGCGTACTTATCTAGCTAATGCCTCTTTAGATTTTGAAATCACTTGTGCATATTTCTGCTTTCATTAGGAAAAGAATACTAGCTTTACTACTTATTAGCTTTGCAAGTAGTTGAGACAAGAAGCACACCTAGAACTTTTATTGTAAAGTTAGTACATTGCATTACATAAATACATTAATAGAATCCTGCAATTTTGAACGTACATCTCTTCCTCACTTACCTTTACAATACAAGAAACTAGGGAGGATTCCTTTTGAAACAATTACCATGTCTCTTACCTGATTGTTGCCTCGTTTATGATTCTTCCCCCTCCCCACCTAGTATTACACTTACTCACTGTTCATAGATTCAGTTCCCACACGCATACAATTGAGTTATGCAGCCATTCCATAAGCAAACTTCATTTATATTTTAAGACTTCAACTATGTCATCTATAACAGCAGCTTTATCATTTTTAAATACTTCACAACACTTATGATCTCCTTTCATTGTTGTTTCTTCTTGGACATTAGTACTTATAATGTTTGTTTTAATTCCATTTTCATGACATCATTGTAATTCCCCTACAGGTCTCCAGTGTTTCCTTACCTTAGCTTCATTCCTAATTATTATTTTTAATTCTGTAAATTTGCTGGAGAGTTGTTCACTTCTCTTCACCCATTTCTAAAGCCATTTTTCTTTCCATATCAGAATCATTCTGCATTTCTTTTTATCTTCTTTTTTGCAGGTTTCTATGATGCATTTTCTCATTTTTCATGGCCTCTTTCCCTTCATAATTCCACTCAACCCCGTTTAGCATGCTCCCATAACTACAAGACTTCAGTGTCACTCTGCAGTGCAATTCTCTTTTCATTCTCTTCCAGATTTCCATATCCTTTTTCTTTATGTTTGGTTTTCACTATTTTGTTGGGTCTTTTAAAGCTTTCTCAAGCAGGATTCATACTTTCTATTCTTGCAGTCACTGTATTTTCACAGTAATTGCTTTCCTTTTCTTTCATGCCCATTTCTTTTACCCAAGTTGTACTCTGGATCCAATTAAAAAAAAGTAGGCTATATTCATATTCAGAACCTCTTCTATCCTTCATTAATGTTTAAAATGTTATAAATAAAGTCAATAATGCCTTTAGATGTGTATTCATTTCTTTCCTGTGGGTACGTATGAAGAAAAAATTATGCTCCAGGCACATATTTGAAATACACACCTTTTTTTTTCCTAAGCAGATGTTCATTATTCATTCTTGAGTCTCTAAGTGGCCCAGTTTCTTTTTTTGTACTCTTGTTAACTTGTTCCAGTCTATCTATTCATGTCACCTAGCAGAATAGTTTTTCCCCCAAGTTGTATCCTAGATTGGTGCAAAGAGAAAGTAAAGCAATTTACAAGTCTGAGAGCATGTTTTATTAGCATGTTGTAAATCTTTCCCCAGTAGCTGAGGCAGAACTAAGGGCTGGTAATTTAAAGAGAGAGTAACAAAGACTTGGAGAGTTCAAAGAAAGGTTGCGTGCTTCATAAATTATGCTAATGTCTCAAGCTGCTTAGCTTGAAGATTTTGAATTCAGAAACGCCAAGAGAAATTCAAGACAGTTTGTAGACGGAAGAAAAACAGGACATCATGGGAATACAGGTCAGGAAACAGCCGAGTTGTTCCCAGCAAGGATTGGGGGTATGAAGCACGCATTCTGCCAAATAATGTAATTAAATCATGACTAGATGTGGTTACTAGGATGCTATTAGGGAAATCTTAAACATCATGCTCCTCAGTTTAAGGCAGTGTTTCTCAACCTTGGTGATGTTAAGATGTTTGGACTTCAATTCCCAGAATTCTGGAAGTTGAAGTCCAAACATCTTAATGTCGCCAAGGTTGAGAAACACTGGTTTAAAGTTATCCATCCAAAAACCAAGCATAATCACTTGACATATGTATAATGAATTAACTCTGAAAACATTTTTTTTCCTGAGCATTATAGATTGGTTAAGTTGCGTTAGGATGTTTTTGCCACTGGCAAAGGAAGTATTGGAGAGTAATCAGAACAACATTGGTGGGAAAAAGAAACTTTTGGGTAATAATGGTAACAAAGAAAGTGTTGTAGAAGAGATTCTTCTGCCTCCCCATCTCCCTGACGTATGGAAAAGCTGTTGAAAACCTAACCGTAGAGACTCTGATACTGCTTTATTAAAATCCTGCTGGGCGTCATTTTGTCAGGAGGAAGGTAGTGTTTGCTTACATGTTGGTTGATTGCCTAAAAATGGAATTCCCATTCTGCTTCCTCTCATTGTTTAACTGAATGGTTGGCTTGCTCCTTGTTTGATGTCTGTGGCCTGTCTCAACAGCCATGTTGAGGCTGGCAGGAAGCTATTCTGAGAACAGTGTTTCAAGTGGCAAGTATTCATACAGAAAATTTTGGCAGAGTAGGAAGCTCACCCACAGCAGTGTTTCCTTGCCAATTCTCAAGGCCTCTCTGATTCCACCCATCCCACCCCCACCCCATTACTGAGAATTTCTAGGTAGAGTCTGCTTAATAATGCTTCAGGGTTGTTTTGCTATGCATAAAATTTCTTTAGTCTTTCTCCGGGAAGTTAGGGCTATCAGGTGAATGTGGTTTTTTCACATGCATAGACAAAATATTATGAGAATTGTGTGGATAGTATTCATCATGGGGAAGATCGATCATGTGGTTGCTAGGCACATAATCAGTCAAGTCTGGTATATTTGTGGACTCAAGTTATTGGAGATTTGAGGAGAAATAGTTTCAATGTGATCAAGGTCAAGATGTTTTTAAGGTATTTCTTGAAATCTGAAAGTTGGCAGCTCTCTCTATCTCTCTCTCTCTCTCTCACACACACACACAATCTTTTGCTTTCCAAATCTGTGTATAAAATTAAGGGGAAAATTCAATCACAGATCAGAATCAGTTTCAAGGAGGGTGTAGGACATTGAATTTATATTGAGTTAAAGTTTGGCAGTGTTAGTGTCAGATTATATCTAGCATTCAAGGAGAACATAGTAGAATTAGTCTCTCCCTTTTCCCCTGCCTCTGCTGATCACCTGCCCCATTTCTGAAAACAAAATGTATCTCCAGTCATGGGTGACACTGACATTTCTCAGCTAGAAGAATGTAGAAATCAATGTCTTAAAAAAAGAACTTTGTGGTGTTCGCACTGAATGTATTGAGATTGTTGCATGTCACTTTTGTATTATACTCACCTTTCTTAAGTGACATAAAACAGTCTCGGTACATTTAATTCAAAGATCATAAAGCTGTTGGTTTTTCTTAAGATATTGCTTTCTGCATTCTAATATTAGATGTTTTGGCCAATTCATTTGCTCAATGAAATACTCTGTATCATAAAGTATGATATAAACTGAATCATACTAAATACCATGACAAAATAGTTACTATTAACTTATGCAAAAACCGAGAATACTTTAATAAATAATTGCTTTTCACAGCTTGTAGTCCATTTTCGTTTAAGTCAGAATAAAATATTCTATGGCACTTCAGACGTACCGTATAAGACACACCTAGATTTTGGAAGAGGAAAACAAGAAAAAAAAAGTTTTGGCCTCTGCGCGTCTTGTTTTCTCTCACCCCAAAGGCATTTTGCAGGCTTCCAGAAGCCTCTGCGCGGCTCATTTTTGCCTAAAAACTGCCAGTTTTTTGCCCATTTTTGGGCAAAAATGAACTGCACGAAGGCTTCTGGAGGCCTCAAAATGCCTTGGGGGGGAGGGGTCTGGGGAGGAGGAATACAAGACTCATGGGGGGGGTGTTGGGAGGCCAAAAACAGCCCATTTTTCACCCATTTTTGGCCTCCCAACCTCCCCCTCCCACACGTGTCTTGGATTACCTCTCCTCAGCTTCCAGAGGCATTTTGCAGGCATGCAGAAGCCTCCTTGCAACTCGTTTTTGCCAAAAACTCGCCTGTTTTTCACTCATTTTTGGCCTCCCAACCCACCCCTCCTGCATGTCTTGTATTACCTCTCCCCAGCCCCCAGAGGCATTTTGCAGGCCTGCAAAGTAAGCCACGCGGAGGCTTCTGGAGGCCTGTAAAATGCCTCTGGGGGCTGGGTGGGGCTAGGTAATACAAGACACGTGGGGGGGTTGGGAGGCCAAAAACAGTCTATTTTTTATATAAACAGGTGGGGGCTCGGGAGGCCAAAAACAGATGTATTTGGTTTATAAGACGCACCACAATTTCCACCCACTTTTTTTGGTGTGGGGGAGGGAGAAGTGCATCTTATACATTGAAAAATACGGTAGTCGGATTAATATTCTGCTTGCTATGTCAAGTTAATATCTCCTTGAGTTAAGGATGCTTGAGACAGCCATGGCTTTCTTAATCCTCAAGTAAATATTGCATAAGTATGCATATATAAACCTATTCTTCCATCTCCATTTTCAACAAACACGACTGTACTTAAAATGTTCTAATCAGTTCCACTCCCTTCACCTACAGACCTTTGAGCAACTGCAAGTGTGGGGAAGTAAATCAGAATTTCATCCAGTTGTGCAAGATTCCAAGTATAGCGTGGTCAATACTCTTGGCTAAGCTGGCTCTTTCCTTCCTTCTTTTCTTTGGTTATGACTTCCTAGATGCTTACGGCTACTTTTCTTTTCCTCTCTGTACCACTGAGTAGCTTAACATAAAACATTGCTCTGGTTATCTTTATGTTCAGTGAATGAAAAATTGTGTATGTGTGTGTGGGGAACCTGTCTGTCTAGCTAGCTAATTTCCATTGTTTAAATATTTTATTTGAGTTATTTTTGAAAGCTTTCTTATTCTTCTTTTGAATCTTAAAGCATGAGCATGTTTTCTTGTAACATCAATGGGCCAGTTGCCATGCTTTTTACCTGCTGTCATTGGAATTCTGAACCTAACATTTCAGCTTTGGAACATGATAAGATATATAGTCATGCAAAGCTTAATTGGGAAGTCATCTAGCATTATAAAGGGTAATTTCTAATCCATTAGGGATATTTTTTAATTCTTATTAGACAACTTAACTGTTCATTAAGCAACATGGAATATCATATGATTTCTTGATCCATTAGGGACATTAAAGATTTCCCCCCACACAAACATTGAAAATAATTCCTTGATTTATAGTCATATCCACTGTGTTGCAGCCCACACACTTCTTTGCAGTTTTAGCGCAGAACAATTTCCTCTTCTCCACAATCCGAGGTTGGAAGATGCAACATGAATTCAGAAATGCTTCTGCAAATAGTCTACTGCCATAACTGAGTAAATAAACATTGTTTTCAAATTAGCTTCTATAAATATGCATATGAAATTTGAGAAGAAATCCTAGGTTTCCAATTGATACTGTTGATATTGAAACAAAAACATCAACTAATTACAGATGTCTGCAGGTGTTAATAGGCAGTCATGACTGAGTTTCGGATGGTGACATTTTAAAGCAGATTCTTTCCAGGAATGAATGAAATTACACACAAGGGCAGCTGCCCAGCCCCTTATACTTGAGATTTCCAGATCCAGGACAGTGTCTTAAACAGATGTTTCAGCTTAGTTGCTTTTGTCATTCTCCATGTTCTGTAGAAATTTTTTTTTTTTTCTAAGGATTTTTGTTGAACCTGAGTATATTTAGTATGCATTTCTCTTGCTGATTACTGTGCACATTTGATTGTTCATTTGTTATGCTTTCTATGTTGATGTCTGGGCTGTTTTTCTAAGTTAAATAAAACAAGGCGGGCATTTAAATATAATTTTAAATGTGTGCATTAAGAAATATCTAAATGATCCCTTTGATTTGATATAAATGATTTGATTATAAATTAAGAAAGACCATTTTGTGCAGTTACCTTTCAAAAACATTTTTTCTTAGAATTACGGTATGTACAATCAAGAAGTAACAGAATCATTTATTTTTCTTTCTATGCAAGACTGAGTTGCATGTTTGATAAAATGCATGATATTGTCAAGTACAACAGCTTCAGGTGAAGTGCATCCCTCTCTTGGAATATGGAAAAATATTACCTTGTGTTAAATTGGCTTGATAGTCTCCTAAATAGATTAATCTTCAAATGCTGCTCAGCCTTGTTGCTTGTCTATCCTTTTGGGTATTCCACCCTCAAACATCCACCCACCCCCACGTAAAATAAGTTTTACAGTGCACCTAAAGGTGTTTTTAAGAGTATCAAAATAGAGTTAGCATGATTGGATTATTTAATATATTTGAAGTTCATTAGCTAGTATTCTGTTTTGCTGAATAGGGGACTTCGTTGACTTTAAAGACAATATACTGAGTAGCCAAAGTATAGTTTCCAGATATGGATTCTATATTATCCTCACAACTGAAGAAAACATTCCCCTTTTAAATAAATCAACAAATACTCCTAAATGTTATTTTTTTTCTTTCATGTTTTGCATAGTGCACAGAAAATCCTAAAATTTCATCCCAGTTTAAATAATTAGTCTGTATAGTGGACCTTATGCAAGAATTTTAGACTGTATTACTGAATGATTTACCTCATATAACCTCTGGTTTATAATTTTTTTGATTCAAGCCTAATCTAGTTGAAGCCTAATTAGTAAATTGGATGGGAAATTACTTGAGAATATCTGGGCTGAAAATTGGAAGGACGAGTTCCAAATTTTTCAAGTGAAAAATCATACAAGCAGAAAAAAGACAATTCAATATGCTATATGGTTTCCATGGAAAAGTCATGGACAAGTCCATGAAGTCAATAGAAGACAAGCTTGACTCAAAGAGACCTTTATCTTTATTGAAATGTTTGTGGGGTTAAATATGAAAATAGTACCAGATATAGTTTTTTCTTTCAGGTTTTTTTGTTGTTGTTGTATGGTTACTAAATGAAAATTCATTGATTTCTTCAAAGTTACATTTTGTTTCCATGTTTATAAATGGCCTTTTTTATTTTCAGTGATGTGGTGCTTCTTCAGTTACTGCAGAATTTAACATCAGTAATTCTGTAATTTTGCTTGCAGGATGTTTGATGTGGGAGGTCAGAGGTCTGAGAGAAAAAAGTGGATCCATTGCTTTGAAGGAGTTACAGCCATTATCTTCTGTGTCGCTCTTAGTGCCTATGACTTAGTTCTGGCTGAAGATGAAGAAATGGTAAGGATACAATCATAATAAACGAAGCTATCATACAACAAGTCAAACCATTAATCCCTTATGCTTAGTATTTTCTACACTGATTTGGCAGTTGTTCATTAGTCTATTTTGCAGATTTTTTTTTTACTAGCTCTTCCTGTGTCACCTAGAGATTCAACTGTCTGCATGCAAGGCTGGTACTGTATCTGACCTATTCATTTGTCAAATGTAGTGTGCCCAACTCCAAACATGAGTGGCTTCACAATTTTAAAAAGTCAACCACATTATATATAAAATGAAAATACTTTCTATAAAAGCACAGCAGTTGTCTAAAGGGACAGCATAACATATTGCAACATCAATTCTCCGTCCCTCCCATTAAAATGTGCATTCCTGAAACATTTTAAAGCAAGGCCTTAGGAAAACAAGTGTTTAGAGGCAGCATAGGGGTGGGCAAGTAGGGATCACTTGATCACTTGGAAGGGTGTTGTTCCAAAAGGCAGGTGTGATGATAGAGAAAGACAATTTCCTGGGTTTTGCTAGATGATTTTGTTTAATTGATGAGACACAAAGCAAGCTGACTGATGAAATGAACAGGATGGCTAGATACAATCAGAGACATTATAGTTGTCTTTAAATGCTAGTCCCAGTATATAGGGCAGTTGTGGCGAACCTTTTACTTACCAAGTGCTGAAAAGTGCACGCTTTGCGTGTGCCATCCGCATGCACCTCTGTGTGCGCTGCATGTGCAACTGCACCATCTGCGCATGCATGCAGCTTTTGCATGTGCAATATATGTGCGCTGCACACAGGCACTCACACACACATGAGCAATCACATGTGCTTATGCAGGAGAGCTCCAAAGACCAATTGGATTTCATGCTGCAGTCACGCACATGAAACAGCAGAGGCCCAAAGACCAGCATGGGCATGCTCAGCTGCAGGTAAGTTAGCCGACAGCTTATGTGCCCAGTAAGATGGGTCTGCGTGCCACCTGTGGCATCCATGCCATAGATTCACCATCACGGATATAGGGGATAAATGTCACCTTGAATTTCACCCAGAAGCTAACTGTCAACCGGGGCAGCTCATATAGCAGGGCTGTAATATGGATATTGTGATGTTACTTATCACTACTTGCTTCATTCTGTTCCAGCTGTAATAATACCCATGTGTCTTGAAGGGCTGCATCATGTAGAACAATTACTCAGTGTTGTTCACAGTATTACGTTTCATTTTGTGCATTATAACATCATAAAATAGCAATGTGTAATATTTCTTTATGGTACTGGTTGAAGAGTGCATTGGGTTTTAAACCTGCAGGTATTGCACATGAAATATAGGAAACCTATTTACTTTACTGATTTGTTCAGTTTACATGCTGACTTTCTACTTACGTGAATATTCAAGGCAGCTAACAAGAATTAAAATAAAGAAAACATTTGAAAAATAAATAAGTAAAATAATACTTATCACATTTTGTTAATATATAAAACTAACGAAAAAATGTGCAAAAAAAGGATAAAACAAATAGAAGGACAAAAAGTAAAAAGACGAAAACATCTGGAACATATAGAAAACAAGTTGATTGCTCAGCCTTTCCATTTCATCAATAGAGAGAACCAGTAAATAAGCAAAGAATAAATGCCTGTACCTCAATCTTAAACCAAAATGAAATAATAGTGGATGAAGCTGCTACCATATGCCAAAGTATGCTTTCAGCATAATGAAGTCACTCTGAAACATTTTCTGAGGTGTTCAATAAATGTAAAGAAAATACCTTTTTGTTAATTTAGTTTAAACATTATAAAAATAATATTCTTGCTCTAAATTCACTTTGGGGCTGAGAATGTTCTCTGTCTTGACAGAATCGGATGCATGAAAGTATGAAGCTGTTTGATAGTATCTGTAACAATAAGTGGTTCACAGATACTTCCATCATTCTTTTCCTCAACAAGAAGGATCTTTTTGAAGAGAAAATCATCCATAGTCCTTTGACTATCTGCTTCCCAGAGTACACAGGTAAACATTTATTTTTTCCCCTTTCAAATTTGCTATATTACCCCCACATCCTAAATGGAATTAATGATAGATTTAATTTAGTTTAAGAATAAGTTGATACTATTCTTTAGCTACAATGAATGCCTCCTTAGTTCAACTCCTACACCCTGTCATTGTTCTTGGGTTCACTGAAGATCTGTGTTAAAAAAAAAATCAGTATGTTCTCTGTATAGATAGTCCTCAAATAACAGCAACAAATGGAACTAGAATTTCCAGCACTAAGCTATGCAATCATAAAGTGCAGTGTCATGTGACCATATTGTGTTAGCGATGGCAATCCTGGCATTTCCCTTTTGTCACCATTAAGCAAGGATTATAGATCCTTAAGCAAGTCCCAGATGGCTCACAAGCTGCTGACAGACAGGTAAGGCATGGCGTGAATGTGGTAGGGCTGGGGCATCTGCTACCATGTGGAGGATGTGGGGAAAGCAATTCACAAAACAAATTGTAACCTTCCCTGTCGCCTTCCTTGTTGACTTTGCTTGCGGGAAACTGGCATGGCCAAAACTTCAAGGACTGGTCATAAGTACCACTTGTTCAGGACCATCACAACTTTGAATAATTGCTAAATAAATGGTGGTTAAACAAGGACTACCTGCATTCACCAATCATCCATAATACCAGTTAGTAAGCAAACCATTTCAGGGGGAAAAAGACAAACCCAGAACAGGAACCTCTCCTTGCTGTTCCTTTTGTTTTCCAAATATATTGTAAATGAGCAACTTTCACTTTCTTTCTGTGATTTCACTTTACTGAACTTCTCCATTATTTCAATTCCTTTGGATTCTCTTGTGACTTTTCAAGACTTTTGAAAAAGTTGCTTGTTTATTTTTCATGACTATTTTTTTACTATTTAAAATACAGCAGCATAATTTTTTGAAATTACAATTTACCATATATTTTCCACAGTATACGGAGCATTCCAGTGTATTTTTAGGATCTTAAACACAATGTTCCCGTATACAGCTCTGCCTTTTACCTACATGATACTTCTTTTCAAGAACATTTTATCCCTTGAAACACTATGAAACTTGGCCAGGCAGCTGTATTTATATCTATAATCTTTGAGAATAAAACTGCAGAAAAAATTCTTGGCTAGAGGGATGTTCAAAGTATACTTCAGACCAATCCGAAGTCCCCAGAGCCTCATGCAATTAATGATGAAGAGGATAACAGTAGCAAAGTTTATACATTGCTAAAAACTCTAATCCAGATGCAGGGTATGTGTCCAATAATGTTAAGAATTCTATAAAGAAAAGGAATACTGTTAAGGGACGATTCATAGATACTTTGCCATATGATCCAACAGCCAAGGTGTTACATGCAACTAAAGAAGAATTTCCTGGGATAATTCCTCTAGATCCTCTGCAAATTGTGTCAGAGATGGATGATGGGAGTGGGAGAAGGGAGTTGATGGAGAGAAGACAATGAACAAACATGTTTCCAGAACCCAGTGCATTGATCTCAGCCAAGCCAAACAAATCCAAGTAGCAACACTGTTCATCAATAGTAGTCAAGAAGTTGTTAATTATGCTTGCAAATACACATACTTTTAATTGCAAATAATCTTTATGTTGTATTGCGATAGTGAGTAATATAAGGAATTTGTTATCAGCAGTAATGAATTTATTCTGGGCAAGTAGTAAAAAAAACATTACTTGAAAGGGTAGCTATGGAGACTATCTGGAATCTACTCTCAATTCATGAGATACTATAATTGTGAAACTTCCTCCAAAATTTCCAAGTGCAAAAGAAAACAGCAACTGTTACTCTAAAAAGAAATTTTGCAGAAGGAGACCAATGATTTTGCAATGGTGTGAGAACTTCAAGTATGTACAAACTTTGCATATGTATAGAAGATTATATGTTCCATAATTTAAGTAAACACTAATCCAGAAAAATTCTGAATCACCTTCAAGATGGTATTGGGTGAAAAATCATTCCACTGAAATGCAGTGGGGCATGGCATGTTGCTACAGAGCAAGAACCCATGGAAGTAATATATCAATCTAAACATAAATTGACATCAAATAAAAGCAGAATAATCACTGGCCATCTGCTGATTTACAATATGTAGGTATATATAAATGTGGGAAATATTTTGTTAGCAAGTTACTAAACTGTTTACCTGTAAATTTTGATTAGAAAATCTGGAGAGTGGAAGAATATTGTATATTTATTTTTGTTTATTTATTAAGAAAATTTGTTTGGCCACCCAATTAACTCATGGTGACTCTGCATGGCTTACAGAAGTAAACCCTAAATATCAAGTTCTAAATAAACTCATCCCCCACTAGTGACAACAATCCAATGTAGATTCCAGAATTCAGCACACTTCAATATCTTTAATACCCTTAATCCCCATCCATACATGACATTTACCAAAATGTTTCTATGTCACCAATGTAAACTGGCTTTTGAATGGTATCCTCTCTTAATCAATTTCAATGCAATTAAAAGTAGCACTTTTCAATTATACTGTTATTCCACTACTTATATATTAGACTTCTTGAACATCCAGAATATCAAAAGCAGAAATTGGCATAAAAATTGCTTGACGATGTATTAGTAACATCAGATATACTGATGATACCACTTTGGGGTCCTGACATTGAGGAAGACTTAAGGAATCCTTTGCGGAAAATGAAAGTCAGGCATACAAAATCAGGTTTAATAGTCAATATTAAAAAAAACATGCTTATGTCAACTTCTAATACCATCCCAATTCAAACAGGGAGTGAAAGATGTACTGAGTGTAATAACAGACTTTATTTTCTTTAACTCAAAAATCCATAAGGTTGGAGATTGTAGTGATGAAATAAATATATGTCCGCTTCTTGGAAGAAAGCCTATGACAAATACAGACAAAAAGAAAAAGTACAGAGACATCACAGTGCCAGGTATATGCCGTCAAAGCCATGGCCTCTCCAGTTGTAACACATGGCTGTGAAAACTAAACCATCAGAAAGGATGAATGAATAAAAATTAAATGCATTTTAACTATTGTGCTGGAGAGCATCGTTGAGAGTACCTTGAATAACAAGAAAAATAATTTCAGTATGGGTTGAAGGAAAACCAGACGGTTCACTGAAAACACTAAAATAATGGTCAACATTAATATTTAGGGCATATAATGCCAGAAGCAAAAGCTTTTGGAGAGCCACAATGGAAAAATTAGAGTCCATAGAAGATAAAAACCAGAGAAGATAAGATGGCCGGATTGTATTGCTGATACCATGAGGAAGAGACTACAAGAATTCAAAGGAGTTATTGATAGATCATCCTGGGGAACTATCAGAACAAAGCAGTGGAACAAAGTAGTACAAAACTTAGATTAGGCTTTAGGTAAATATAGCAAATATTGATTTTTTAAACGTTTCCTCTGAACCTTAAAATGAACATATTCCTTAGAAAAGATAGATTTGGTAGAACAAAACTCTGCATAATGGCATATGGTTTGAGTGGAAACAAATTATGGCATGTATAGTTAAACTAGCTGTTTCTTCTTTTCATGGAAGAAGAAAGAAATAGCAGAAAGGGCTTTTCCATACTATTTCAGAAGTGAGAAAAGTTCTCATTTATCATTGAACTCACCCAGAAAGATTAGAATGAGGCTGTTGAATCAATAAAATACAAACTAGCTTCTAACCTCCCTGTTACTTTCAGTATATTTGCAATAACATACATACTAAGTATATATAGTAGCAGGTGTTATTCTGCTAAATCTCCAACTGCCTTCTCCTTATGCAGTGATTGTGATCTATGATTATCATCACTGGTGGCATAGCAGCAATAGTAATCTACATTTGCAAGTTGTGTATGTGCTTTAAGTTTCAATGGAATATCTTTGTTTGCTGGAGGACAACCTTGTGTAGACATATGTAGAGATTGTGTTTATTTTGTGTTAGATTTCTTAAAAGGTCATGGAAACAGTTCTGTAAATCCAAAAATGAGAAAAGAGTTTTGCCATGAATCTTACCTGATTATGGCATGTAAACTTTTGGTACAACAAAGAATGTGGTTTTTGGAGGCTTGCTATGGAATTCAATAGGTAACTAGAGGTAGTCCTTGACTTATGTTTACAATTGATCCCAAAATTTCTGTTGCTAAGTGAATTTTGCCCTATTTGATAACATTTCTTGCCATCTTTGTTAAGTGAATCACTGCAGTTGTTAAGTGAGTAACATAGTTCTTAGGAGAATCTGGCTTCTCCATTGACTTTGCTTGTCAAAAAGTGATCACATGACCATGGAGTGTTTCAACCGTCATAAATGTAAGTCAGTTATCAAGTATCTGAATGTAAATCACGTGACCATGGGGGATGCTGCAACGGTCACAAGTGTGAAAGATGGTCATAAGTCACGTTTTCCAGTGCCATTGTAACTTTAGACATCACTAAATGAACTGTTTAATTGTTGAGGACTAACTGTAGTCTGCATGTTGCCCAACAACTATGGTTTCTGTGTGTGTGTGTGTGTGCGCGCGCGCGCGCGCATGCTAAACAGTAGGTACCAGAGGGGCAGTTCTAAAACTTTGGCAATGGGAAAAAGGAAGTCGCCTGGTTTGTTTTGAACTTGTTCTATATTAGCAAAAGGTGTGCCATTTTTATTTGCTGATATTCAGCCCCATGAGAACTTACTTAGTTCTTGTTTTATAGCTATTGAAGTATAGGATAAAAAATGTTAAAGTGCAGTATCACATTCCAAATACTCTGATGTATATACTGTACATATCTGATCAGATGCCGTCCTTCCCCTCTCCTTCCCAGTCTGTTTTTTTTAATGTTTTCCAAGATTTTAGTCACCCTATAACTCAAGAAAGCAGCAAAACGGATCGAGAATGTTTAATCCCCACATTTAGCAGCCTTGGCCGAGCGTACGATTCCATGCTTCAGATTTATGCAGCTTTATATAGAACATTCTAGCACTGTCAGTTTTATAGACAAACTAGATCTGTGCTATTAATTTCTGCCTTTACAACTGGAAGAAATTATTACAGGATAGGCTGGGACATTATGTGACTGAGTCTTTTGGGTATCTTCTTTTCAAATGCTTTCAAAGGTTAGGGAGCTTAACGCAAGGTGATCAGTTAATTATGAGTTACGAAAAAAAAATAAGTCTGATGGATTTGCTTTCCCCCCCCAAAAAAAATTAAAAAGCAATTATAGCAAATTAAGTCTCTTTTGAAGCCACTTCCTTCTGTGCAGAGAGATTGAGTGTTAACTACGGATCTGATAGATTGGATCGTTTTAAGCTCAGTTTCCTTTATGCGACTAAGCCTTGTTGCTCATAGTTCCATGGAAAGGAGCTGGCAAAATGTCATCTTCCCTTACTTTTCCTCCCCTTCTTTTCCCTTCCCACTTCCTCCAACCCTTTCATAAATTAATTTAGTTCTACACTTACCACACTAACTCAATATCTGGCTGAGGAAGAAAACAGCCTTTTCAGGGCTCTTCTTGCTAAGCTTTTAATAGCTTCTCTGATACTGTTTATGTGGATTGAGGATGGTTTTTGACTTTTTAAACTAATGTACTGCTTCTTTAAGGATCCAAGCTGAAAAATGGAATCAATGGCCCCTAGTTATGGTATAATAATCTTCCTAATCATTGTTCTTTCTCTCCCTCCTTCTCAGGGGCCAACAAATACGATGAAGCTGCAGGCTATATTCAGAACAAGTTTGAGGAGTTGAACAAGAGAAAGGACACCAAGGAGATCTACACCCACTTCACTTGTGCCACTGATACCAAGAATGTGCAGTTTGTCTTTGATGCTGTCACTGATGTCATCATCAAAAACAACCTGAAGGACTGTGGGCTCTTTTAGCTCTTCAGATGGCATCTACTGAGGAACATAGAAAGGTGAGGCGTTAGAATAATGAGACAGTTTAAGGCTACTTGTGATGAATAATCACACTTGCAAACTTTAAAACACAGTTGTCTATGCCAGTTTCCTGAAAGCAAGACTGGAAGCACTTAACCGAAATTTCTCCATTGTATGGGGACAGAGATTCCAATGATTGGCTAATTCCCCAGTTCTGATCACATGACTGAGTCAATCAAAGTATAAAAGACATGCCTCACTGTCTGGCTGTCCAGTGTTTTCGATTCAGTTCAGTGATCAGATTACACCTCTGGAGCTCAATCATTGAAGTCTCTGACTACTTGCTTTGACAGACATTCAAAATTGCCTCTACAATTCTTTGGAGAGGTCAGACTATCATAAATAGGGGAAATCGGAGCCACTGAGCGATCTCTCCCCCTTTGGAGGGGGAGCATTTCTCACAGCCAGCTGACTGCAGGGTGGGGTTTTTTACCTCCCCGTACCCATTTTCATCATCAAGCAGCCAGCCCCCTCAGCTACCTGCTGCCTTATTACGGCCCGAATCACTTCGGTGAGGGCTTTGCCTTTCTGCGGCGTCACGGCTTTTCCTGCTGGCGAGGTTTTCAGCCTCAGCCATTTGTCGGCATTGCCTGCATTCTCCGTGGCATAATTGTTTCCTCCCCACAATGAGAAGGAACGTATCAGGTAAGACCAACATCCTGTCTCTTTCCTGGATATATACAAGTCTAATTGGATTCTGGGGAGTAATATTTTTCATTTCCCAAGATGAGGTAGAACCACTGTCATTGATACTTACTGAATATAAAAATATGCAGTGGATATTGAGTGGATATCAATATATGAGTGGAGATCATGGCTTTCTGGATATAAGATGGATTTGCATATCTGGCAAAGTCCACCGTCAAAATGGAGATCTTATCTGTGTAGTGTTTATGTTAATTTGGATTAGTCTAAAACACCTTGAAGCCCAAAGCCATACTAAAGTACTCATGATTGGTGGGTTGATTATTCAAGGTTCCAGATTACATGAGCAACTATTTTTAACTTCAGAGACTAAATAAGTATATATGCAGGGCAGAGTGAATGCCATACTGGACTGAGCACGGATGTGTTTTTGTGTGTACTGTTTACCTTACAGACATACCATTTTCTTGCTTAGACAAGTATATATAGCAGACCACTTCAGGTCCGAACCTTATTTTGAATGCTCTTAGGAATATGTAAAGCATTACATTTTAGGAACCAAGTATTCCAGGAGAAAAGAAGTCTTCCAAACCAAACCTATTTGGCTATTCCAGGAAATATTTTAGAAGTTTCCAAGTGTAATTGAATAAACTTCCCTTTGTAGACAAACTTATTTTCAGGAGAATGTTGAGCCTGGCATAGAACAACTGGATTGGCTTAAACTAAATCAAAATGGAGCTTTCTGGAATCCCAAAAATGTAGTGTCTCCAAATACAGAGTTTTGTAACTCCAATGTCTTCTGTAACTGTGTATATGAACTTCCTTTTGCTCTTTCCATTGCAGGATACTTGAACTGCTCCATATGAGGAAGAGGCTGGTGTTGATGAAGGGAGGACTGCATCATTTAACAACTTCTGCTTCTTAAGTTTTGTTCCATTCCTTTAAATATTCCTAATGATGAGACTTTGGCAATTCTTCCTGTCCAAAGGACAGGGCCCATTGTTTCCCCTGCTGTCTAGATGCCTCCTGCAGGCTGTTTGTCTTCTCCCTATGCCCACAAAGCCTTACTAAAGTACCAATGATTGGTGACTTGCCATAGTTGTAACATTTCCATATATGCCCTTTTCTTCTTTCTTTACCTAAAATCCAGATGGTAGCAAGTCAGAGGGCTTTGGATATGTTTGCCATGCTCTTTACCTTCTTTTTTAAGATACAAGGTGGGTTTTCGGGGTTTTTTTTTTTTTTGCTTTATTTTTGTCCAAGCAACTTTCTGTCTGGCCTGCCAAAGCAATCTACAGTCCATTTGTTGTTGTTTTTTAACCTTCCATCAAGTGGAGCTCTTGCCATGGAGCAAGTTTTTCAGCTCCTACCTCTGTAATTTGCACAGACCAGCAAAAACAAAACAAAACAAAACACATTCCTTAAAAAGAGTCAATTTGTGCAGGAAAAGCTGGTCTATTGTTTTATAAGAAACCCTTTTTAAAAAAAAAAACGGTATTTAAAATGTCCAGTAGTAAATGGTTGAGTTGCCCAGTATGAGCTCATCTTCTCTAGTAAATTTGTGCCTTGAGGGTGTCTGTATGTTTACATCTGTTCCTTAGTTTGCTTCAATGTGCATTGTGTTTAGCATAGAATACAGTGGGTTCCTTCCCCTGTTTTCCAGCCCTTCTCTCCCTTTTTCACTGTGGACCAGGCTAAGCTTTTTATGAGGGGGCAGCGCCCATGCATTAAAACGTGTTCCTTCCTGGCCACAGAATTAGGTTCCTAAGGGCTAAGATTCCACGAAGCAATGTCAAACTTCTTTCCATTCCTTTGTGCCCCACCCACCCCAGGGCCCGAGGGTGCACCTGAGGTTGCTGTATAATGTCAGGTCTATCTCCATGTCTTTTCTTAGCTCTAACTGTAGTGTCAGCTGAAGAAACGCTGCTGTATGTAAGCGGTCCTGCCTGCTGTGCAGTTGATGGGCACTGGGCCATTAGTAACCGTCAGACGCAGCCTAGCTTTTATCACGTTTTACCAAATTGTTCACATGGTTTGAAATAATAAAAAGTAGAAAGAAAGCCTTTGAACCGCGTTGCTTTTCTTCCATCGGCCCCGCATACATTTGAGCACAGTATTTCATGGTGGGTTTTAACGACCGGATGATTTTCCTTGGCTCATGATAACAAGTTTGTTAGCTTCTCCTGGTCTTAAAAAAACAACAAAAACCTTGGAGATGTTTTTTGACTTACAGCTGCAAGATCATTGGATATTGTGATTGAGGAACGTGAGATATGTAGCCCAAAACACCTTTAAAAAAAAAAAAACCCACTACATTGCACGTGCTCTCATTATAAAGTTGAAACATCCCTGTTTTGGAAACATGCTATCTTTTACTCCATATGTTTGGTCCTCCTAAAGAGTTTTGTGGCTTGGGTGAATGCTTGTTTTTTTCTTTCTTTCCTGAAGTATGAACTTGAACAGAATGCCCCATAAGGGCTGAAAGGAAAAAAATATAAATGATGAATAAATACAGAAAAAGTGAAATATGTTACAATCTTCAAATGTAGTTTTTCCTTAAATACATACAGTGACATAGTTCAATATTTCAGCTCCAATATTTGAGGGGCTGTCACAAGACAAGAGTGGGGCTCAAACTATTTTCCAAAGCACCTGAAGGCAGGACAGGAAGCAAGGCATGGAAACTAATCAAGGAGAGAAGCAACTTAGAAACGACAGTCCTGACAATTAGAACAATCAGTCAGTGGAACAATTTGCATCCAGAAGTTGTGGTTTCTCCAAAACTGGAGATTATTAACAACACATTGGACAGCCATTTGTCTGAAATGATACAGGGTTTCCTGCTTGTGTAAGGGGTTGGGCTAGAAGACCACCAAGGTACCTTCCTAATCTAATATTCTATCTTTCTCCTTCGGCTTATAATCTAGACCAGTGTTTCTCAACCTCAAGCTATGCTGGCTGGGGAATTCTGGGAGTTGAAGTCCAAACATCTTAATGTTGCCATGGTTGAGAAACACTGCTCTAGACAGAGCAAAAGAGTCGCAAGGAAATACTGAAGAAAGTACAGGAACCTCTGGTCTTCCTACGTGCTGAAGTGAAGTATTGGTCCTTGAAAATCTGCCAGGGCATCCAGCATGTTGGCTACTTCTCCTTGCTTGAACTAGTTTAGTTTACTTTATTGTCATTGCACCTTGTACAACAAAATTAAATGCCATGTTCAGTGTACATTAAAACCACAAAATAAAACACAGACACACATCCTTCACATTCTATACAATTGAAAACCCTGATATTGCATTAATATTGCACCATACAGTAGAATTCAATATAGTTACTGCTCTGGGATGGAAGCTGTTTTTCAGCCTATTTGTCCTTGTTTTTATTGCCCTGTACTATCTGCCAGATGGTAATAGTTCAAAAAAAGGTGCCCAGGATGAGATGGATCTTTAAGAGATATTTTGAACTTTCTTAAGGCGGCGAGAGCTATAAAGCTCTTCCAAAGAGGGAAGAGGGCAACCAATAATCCTCAGGGCAATGGTGTTAACCCTCTGGAGCGCCGTCCTATCTGCCACTGTCCAATTGGCAAACCTCACACAGGTGCAGTAAGTTAAAATACTCTCTGGTGCAACGGTAGAAGGTCACCAACAGTTTTCATTTAGTGGTTGTTTCCTGAGAAGTCTCAAGTAGTACTGTATCTCTGCTTTTGACCAGTGCTGCAATGTGAGCACCCCAGGTCAATTCCTGGGGTGGGAGCTATTAAGAGAAATGTCCTTGTCCATTGTCACGAAAGAAAACCTTTCTTGTTTTCAAGAAAAGCATTCAGAGACTAACCTGAAAACACCAAAAATCAGTCGTAAAGCAATATATTAGGATTGTTCTTATTGTATCTTTATGGAATTGTCCACAATGCATATATACTTTGGTAAAAGATAAAGGAAGACTTAAAAAAAAAAGATTCTGTAATCATTTTATCAGATATTATGGAAGATGAAACAAAAAACAAATGTATGCATTTTTCAGTAATGTGCTTATCCAAGTTTTCTTGGATGTTGCAAGTACAGTGGTACCTCTACTTACAAAAGACTCTGGTTACAGAAGTTTCAAGTTACGAAGCGTGTCTTCAAGAAAATATCATCTCTAGTTACGAAATACGTTTCAAGATACGAAACATATTTCGAGGGTGCAGATAAAGAACAAGCGATTAGGCATTTATAGGGTAAAATGCGTCTCTACTTACGAAATTTTCAAGTTACGAAACGGCTTCCGGAACGAATTAATTTCGTAAGTAGAGGTACCACTGTATTACAATATATTAAACAGCTGTAATACCCAAATTGAAATATACATACTGATCCAGAAATATTTGAAATAGTATGCCGAAGACATACAGTATTATCTATGGTGTTATTTGAATGTAACACACATAAGCCATATATAACACTTGTAGCTTGGTCCTAGTTATTCATACATATTTTTCATAATGTTCACAATGCAAACAGTCATTTTTACTTATTTTCTGCATTCAATTTGTACTAAGTAATAGAGGACCTATTACTGTACAGCAAAAAAAAAAATGGGACCACAGATGAATTTGCTGGTAGCAAATAATATTAAGTGACGACCAATACCTTCAAAGATGAAGTTTACTTGAAGGGTAAATTTATGACTAACAAGTGGAAGCTACCATAAACCTTGGAACTTGGAGGAGGAGGAGAGTGACCCATTACCATGAATCACAAATAGTTACACACACACAAACCCTTTTAGTTGCCATGGTGTGGGTTGAGGATGACCATTACCAGATTTGAGCAGGCTTCTATTTGACCTTCAGGCAGCCTTCTGACTAGCAAGACTGGTCTCATTACTGCTCCTTTCTGTTGTGAACAGATTGAGCAAGTTTATCACAGACGCTCCCAAGTGTGCAAAACTAAAAGAAAAACAGGTCCAAAATACAATGTGTAGTTTTGATAATAGCCATGTTTCCATCATTCAGAGAAAGCTGTGTCGTTAATGAAAACTCGGAAGAGTGAACAAGGAAGAAGACATTAGCAGAATTAGCCAGTATCTGTAAGCAGGCTCATTGTTGAGGCCAGGCTAACAGCTTTTACCCCTTAGAGGCACAGCTGTGGCTCAGATACTGGAAGAAAGCATTTGCTGGCCTGTTTTTCCAGCTGAAAGTGAAAATAATGAAGAAATGTCAAAATGCAAGCGTACCAGAGTTAGGAAACATAGCAGCAGATTTTTCTAAATGTAAAAAAAAATGGTAAGCTACACGTGACTTGTGTAGCCCAGCTCCTGGGATGGAACAAGTATTTTCTCTTGAGGCTGGATGATTATTTCAGATAATATCAATTTGCAGAGGGGAAAAACCCTGTAACATGGGGATTATTGCCCTTTTACTTAGCTGAATTGGCAGTGCTGATTTTAATCAAGATGAGCAGGAATGTCTGTAGAAAGAGTGTATTACATAGTCAGGACTGAGGTCCTACATTCTGGCTCCATTTTGGCTTCATATGTTGTATTCTTTCCATGCTTCATCAGAGGAGGTCAGCTGGATCGAAGCATTTAATTCTGAGTCTGCTTGACATCATTGTTCATACAATGCCTTGAAGAAGACCACAAGCAGAGCTAGAAGTCATAGAATTCTGTGGAAACATTCAGAACAAGCTACAAACCCTCTTCGACTGGTTAGGCCCTTCCTTACTGTAAATCTCTGCAGTAATCCCTCAATGTCAATAATTTATTTTATTCTAATCACAGGGGTCTATAATTTTTCATTGTGGTTTTAATAATTTCCCACTGAGCCAAGATTTCACCACTGAAATTCAGTGGCAAATTGCCAATTTTCAGTGACCAAATTGATAATTTTCATTTTCTTCCCTTTTAAACACGAGATGCCCAAGCTAGAAAGCTGTCATCTACCTGTTCTGAATTTAAAATAAAAAAGAACAGACTTTCCAGGTTCCCTAAAAGACCTGGAAATTCCAATCCCAATGTCTCCACTGGTGTTAGTCACTACATCACTGTAGAATCGCAGAAGAGAATAACAGCTGGTATATATATTTCCAAGAACTGGGAAATTTACCTTTTTCCCAAATAAACTGGGAGAATTGCAACTTGCCATTAGACTATATTTGATAAGGCTCAATTTGGATATCGTGAAGGTTCTCCATTAGCCTATACAGTGGTACCTCTACTTACGAAATTAATTCATTCCGGAAGCTGTTTTGTAACTTGAAAATTTTGTAAATAGAGACGCATTTTACCTGTAAATGACCTAATCCATTCCAAGCCCCCCAATTCAGACAATAATTTTTTATAAATTATAATATTTCGTTAATACCTGTAATAAAAACATGTTACATTACCATTATT
>JAEANM010001663.1:0-26887 GCA_017656035.1 Myanophis thanlyinensis
AGCCAGCTTTTGCTGGCTGAGGGATTCTGGGAGTTGAAGTCCACAAGTCACATAATTGCCAAGTTTGAAAACCCCTGTCCTAATCCATGAGTAAATGTTATTTTTATGTTTTTACATATAATACAATCCAAACCTGGTTCAATTAAAGATGCTTAGTGAAAACTATAGGGAGAATCAATTGAAATGATCCACTGCTCTCCATTCACTTTACAGTATAAATTTCTCTTTGTGTACTGATTAATATTAAATAGAGCAATTGAGTTAATTTGCATACTCCTGGTGTATTCTGGGGAATAAGAAGTCACTGGGATCCATAAGGAATTTGGACTTTGTGTGACCAGCTCAAACAATGGCATGAAATGTGATTCATTGGGATAATTTGCGTATTCATGGTGAATTGTAGTGAGTCATGGACATTTATTTTAGGGCACAAACATTAAGTCATTGTATACTGCAGGGAAGTTGGAATTTGTTGATAAGCTGAAACTAGTCTAAATTTGAGTTACTAAAATAATTTGTTTCTAGGTTGCTTGAGGAATTTGATAATAGTTATGTAATCATCTATAGATAATGATCCTTGCCAAGTTTTTGTTTTCATGTTTAATTTTAAGGCATGTTTAATCTAATGCATAGGCTTTCCTGAATATTGCTGTGGAGGTAGAAATAAATTTAAGAAATGTTCATGAAATTTTCAGTTATAAGGTCTTAGTGTGGAGAGGCTATATATGTTGTAGTATGCTAACAAGTTATATTTCACAAGTGTCAAATTGGGTGTGTGTGTGAAGTATTCTGCTTTTTTTAATTATCTGAATGATGAGTTTGATGGGCTGTTTATTAAATTTGTGAAAAGTGTAAAATTGAGCCGTCTAGTCAATGTCATCTGCATAAATTGGAAGATACTGAGAATACAAATTAATAGATTGGAAACATCTGAGAAAGTTTTGGCTATGATCAATGAGAAGTTTTAACATGAGTCATCATAAGGGGTATTAGTTTTGGGCTGCATCAGAAGAAGCTTACATCAAGACACATGCCACCATTAGCCTTCTCTATCTGGTGCTAGTGAGACCATACTTGAGTGTTGTGTACAACTATGGAAACCACATTTCCAGAAAATTAAGGGTTCAAAGAGCGTCTACACAGATGATTCAATATGTGAAGGCATGCCCTAGGACAGGGGTGGGCAACTATGGCCTTTTTATGACCTGTGGACTTCAAATCCCAGAATTCCTGAGTCAAACATGGCTGGCTGAAGTCGAACTTGGTATATTTTTAATTTGATAGAAAGCAGCCATCTCTCATGGATGGATTTAACTGTTTTACCTACACAATGTCAAGTACTAAACCAGATGATCGACTGTAAACTCTGGAAAATGCAGCTTTTTCTAGAATAGTTGCAAAAGGATGAGCTACAACAAAGAAGCCGGTTTTTATTACTTATAAGCTAGAATCAAAAAAACCTAAAACTGGAAAGGACCGTTTCAGCTCAAACTCAAATGCAATCCTATAGCTGCTTAATAAGCCCTAATAAATCCAGAAGCATGTCCACGGGGTTCTACTACAGAGTAAGTTTACTGGGCACTAGTATACTATTAAACAAGCCCGTAGATGTTACATAGCTGAATTTAGTTGATCTCAAAAAGACAATAGAGCCAAACCTGGTTGGATGAGAAACTACCAGGGGATGCTGAAATTGTAGGCTAAAACCAACCACTTGCATTTTAAAAGGCATTTTTTTCCAGAGCATTTTTGCTAAGAAAAATAGAGCCAAGATGGAGTAATAATTAGGATACTTCCTAAGAGTAGGAAGACCTAGGTTTTAAGCACATTCTCAAGCATGGCACCTCAACTGGGTAATTTTAGCCAGAAAACTTAGTCAGCCTAATCTACCTTTCTAGAACTGTTGTCAAGAGTTTTAAAAAATAAAGAGAGTGATAGTCTCCTGCTTCGATCTGGGGATCGTTGGAAGAAATGTCCATGTGGGTTCAGTTCCAAGTGGGGAGAAAGACACTGGAAACATGGAGGCTGCTTGGAAGGATGGTGGAGCAGGCTTGAACAGTGATGGAATTCAAAAATGTTACTACCGGTTCCGTGGGCATGGCTTGGTGGGGTCATGTGACTGGGTGGGCAATATTTCTGTAAGCAGGGCAATAAAGATTAGGCTAGAAACAACACCAATGTTTTTTTCCTGCCTTCCTTACTTATTAACCCTGTAAAGTTGAAAAAAAAAACAAAAGGAGATTTCTTCTAACAATTGGTTCTTCAAACTGCTTGCAAAATTTACTACCGGTTCTAGCGAACCTGTTAGAACCTGCTGAATTTCACCTCCAGACTTGAAGTTCCTGGTGAAAAAGGGAAGAAAGTAAGGGAGAGGGATGGATTTATACCCTCTTGGGCTTTGACCTTGCTTCCTATTCCTGTGTCAAGGGCAAATATCCTGATTGGTTGACAGACTCCCATGTGGCTATAGGTCATGATTCAAATTTGGTTGAAGCTTTTGTCTGTGCCATGTGAACTGTTGGACAATCCCATAATGACCTGAGGGTTTTTTAGGTGCAAATAAAGCTAGCTCAGTCTATTGTCTTCCAACTAACCAAATTATCTACTGGAGGACAGGAGCTGGGGCTGAGTTTCCCTCTTATGGTTTCTATTTGTCTTTTAGGGGAAATATTCTGCCTTTTAATATTTCCTGGAATATTTCATTTTTTCCCCTAAACTAGGGGTGGGTGCTAACTTCTAACAATGAAAGGCACCTACATAAATCAAGCAAGCTAAACCACAGAGGTAGGACTTGGGGAGAGATTTTATCTTAAATCCTTAGAACACAATGCAGCATTGTCTGCTTCCGAATAAAAACACGTTCCTTGTTGTTTTAGCTGTGACCCAACCATTCAATTCAATCAATCCTTGTCAACGCACACATGAGGAGCAAAATTGAATCTGAACCAAATTGAAATTGAACCATCTATCCAAGCATTCCTCTTTAGTATGCTCAATGAGGCAGGGCTTTGCTGTCCACTTTGGAAACGCTACATTTCGCTCTGATTTTTTTTTACGCGCTCCGAGGGCCTCAGAATTGCTACAAAGCGTTGCAATCATTTTTTCCCTCCTTGACTCTGTAGGGAGGCTTCCGTTGCACGGCAGGCACCAAAACAGCAACTTAACTGAACTAAAGTAAACCTAAAGTAAAGCTTCCCTGAAAGCCAACACAGAGAAACTAAGGAGAAGCTACTTCCCACAGGCAATACGGACCCTAAACCAAACCACAACAACCCATGATTATAAAGTATTCCCATAATCTACCTCTCTCAACCACTCCCTAATTTATTCTCCCTCCGTCTATACTATTCTCTTGCCCTACTACCTATGGTCCCGTACACATTTCACTGCATTTCGTACCATGTATGACTGTGTACGTGATGAATAAAATTTGATTTGATTTGACTATTGGAAAAATAAAATAAAAAATAATATACAACAATAACAGTAGTGAATAGTAATGAATAATAATTGAAGAATGGTAATTTAGGGTGCATTTGCTGCTTTTCCGACGGCCTTCCTCCTCCAACGGGTAATTTTTCGACAAAGGGAGGTCTGTAGGACGAAATCACGAGAGGAGGGCGAAGTTTGCTCCTAGCGGTCGGATCTGCAACTATCTCGCGAGATGTGGTGTGGCCGTGGCTTCGCTACATAAATTGCCCGGGGCGGTACCCGAGCTGGGACAGTCTTTCCAGAGTTAACTTGCTTAGGTTTGGAAAGTGTGAGCTTGGTTGTACGGGTTTGGTTAGCAACCTCTGGTTTTCCCGGGTGAGTACTTACTCCTCTTTTAAAGTAGCCGTTGCCTAGTGGGCAAGACGGACCTTTCCGTTTTAGCCTCGGAGGAAACTAAAGCGGAAGGATGAATGACCCTGGTGGCGAGCTTTTTGCACCTCGGTGCAAAGAACCGTGGCTTTGGAAACGTGCTTGCTCGTCCCATCTCTTGGGGGGAGGGGGAGTTAGTGTATTTTCCCCATAGGTTCTCTTGCATGCTTTGCGTGGAAAAAGTGGCTGTACGCCTACTCCGGATTTGTAGAGTTGAGCGCCTTTTTTTTTTTTCTTGGACTCGGCTTTTTAAAGCACCTCGGGAAAAGGCTAAAGAGAAATGTCTGGGTGGGTTTTCAGATGCGCCTTTCCCATGGACGCAGTTGTAGGATTGCAAGCTTCCTTTTGAACCGCCCCCCCGTCCCCCTCTGCAAAAAAGCAAAAAAAAAAAACAAAATTGAAACCCCAGAGAAAATACCATGGTGCAAAAGGATTGGCGTTTTGCCCTCGAGAGAAAACTTTGGAAGCGGCGGAAAACGTTGCCAGGGAGACCTAGCTCCCCGTCGCTTCCTACTCGAGCTATGCATTTGGTGGCTGCTGGAAAAAAAAAGCGTTCAACGTCTCTTCACAGTTTTCAGAATTAGGATGTAATTCCAGTCGATGGGTGTTGGCCAATAGTTGAAGTATTAGGAATATTTACGGATATATTGGTGGATTAAAAGAAAAAACCCCCACCAAATCAAACCTTTTTCAGAATGGAAACAAATATCCTGCTACAGAAAAGTGAGGGAAAGTTTAGACATTAATGGGACCCACATACTTTTAAATGCATATAACTTGTTTTCTTGCTTACTTGAAAGTTTTGTATGTTTCAATTCAGTGAATACCCTAATCAACATCTAATCCTGAAGCTTTAAACTAGAACCCTGGTATTTAAGATGGGCGAGGAACAACATTCATTGGTTCACAAAGTTCACTGGAAAGTGGGTTTGTTCAATAGTATACAGTATATGAGAGTTTTGTTCCTTCAAGTCATTTTTGACTCTTGGGACTGACTCCCTGCAGTTTTCTTGGCAACATTATCAGAAGTGGGTTGCCATTGCTTCCCTCCTAGGGCTGAAAGAGAGTGACTGGCCCAGCCATCAGCTGGTTTTGTGCCTAAAGCAGGACTAGAACTCAGTTTCCCGATTCCTAGCTTTGTGCTTTAACCACTAGAGTACACCATCCTGACTTTTTAGCCACTTAATCACATTCCATGAAATAATAAATGGTTGAAATTTGTGGAATGTTGAATGGAATGTGTTTTAAGTTTCTATTAGAAGACAAGGCAAGGTAACTTTCCTTTGTTTGATAAAGGATGTAAATGTTGTACCTATATTATTGTATAGTTTTGAACTCCAATCTTTTTGCTAATAGTATGGCCTTTTTAAAATTCTTTCTAAATTGCTGGTTAGAATAAAAAGTAATCCTCTATATTTACGCAAAGAAAGCCTGCTGTTGAGTGAAATGTATGCATAATAGCCAAATAAATTAAAGCAGAACTTGTCTGATTTTTATGACTATGTCAAGATCATCCTTTCGTAAGCTAAGGCGATATTTTAGAACATTTTAAGAATAATGCTATTATATAATCTGGATAATAATAGTTTCAGAAGAATACTGCCACACCCAGCAGTAGTGCTAAGTATTTACAACATACCAGTCAAACTTACCATATAAACTCTTATCAACCCATTCTGGAATATAAAAACACTTTTTGTTTGCCTTAATTTTGGAATCAAATTATTAAAGCTCCTGTCTTATGGCTTTGTATGGTAAACAGAAGATAGCTCCCACCCAGCTTTATTAATTTTGATTCACATTTAAGTTTCCTCTTCTGAATTTTAGCTTTTTAAATTGAGCAAGTTTTGAAGTCAAAAGTCAAATTGTCTTGAAAGTTAAATACACTGAAATAATTTGGTCAAAATCTTCTAATTGTTTTATGTCTCTTGTATGCTTTACTGAGTGTTGCTTAGAAAGACTACATTTTGTACATTGTCCTGCAATATCTAGAAAAGATGTGATTTCCAATATTCAGACGTATAACACATGTTTAGACATTAATAAACAGTATCAAATACATTGCTTTTGTCAAAGATTAAAATTTATTTTAGAAATAATTTTTACTACTTCTAATCCTGTTCCAGATTCCAAAACATTCAAGGCAAAAAGATGGCAGCGGTGTCGGTTGATGCCCAACAGGTATTTTTCAATTAAATAAAGAATATTAGGCCACTTTTGAGGAAGAATGGGGAGTAAGTCCTCTTGCATTTTGTATTTATACAGAACGTCGTTTCCAGGGTTGCTAGTTTGCCCCTGGTGAGTTCCACCTACGATATGGTCTCGTCTGCTTATGTCAACACAAAAGATAATTACCCCTACCTGAAATCTGTCTGTGAGATGGCAGAGAAAGGAGTGAAGACTATTACAGCAGTGGCTCTGACTAGTGCCCTGCCCATCATCCAAAAGCTGGAGCCACAAAGTAAGCCATAATACTACTTCTCCACCCTTTTTAGAATTTCCGGAGTTTAGTGTGTCTTCTTCATTTCTTTTTTCTATTTAAACCTGAAAAGCACTTTCAACCTCTTTTACTTTCCAATGTATTGCATCTTGCATCTCTGATATTCCAGTTCCTTAAAAGAATTTGAACAAAACTTGACACTGGAGTGTTGAAAGCTTGGAAAATAGGTGTGAAAGGTGGATGGAATGGTAGAGTAGATTAGAGTAGATTGGTGTTGGAAGATTGAAAATAGCTGTGAAAGGTGGGTGGAATGGGAGATAAGATGGCAGGAGGTCAGTTCCTCCTAATGTGTTAGTCATATGCTGCTTGCTGCGTATTACATCCCTTTCTTTGAATTTGAATATGTCACTGGTCTTAACACCAGGGTCAAAATGCATGTGCTCAAACAGAACATTTTTTTCAGTGTGTCATTTGCTGGAATTACAGGACCTAATTCAAATAACTGTTTGGAGAATTTTTACTAACGTCTGCAGCATACCTAAGAGCTGCCATGGCTGAACTTCGGGTTTTTTAAATTAAATAGGCTTAACCTCTGAGATTTAAATTCTAATGGCTTATGTGTCAGGAACTTGAAAGAACTTTGATTCATAAGCTGATGCATAAATATATAGCTGTTGCTCAAGCTTGCTGTGTCATCACTCTTCACCCGCATCCGACCAAGGACTGCATTTTACCTTTCACCTACTTTCTAAATGCCTCACTGTCAGAAACTGTAGTTTATATTTTATACAGTACTCTGTTGAGTGTGGGTGGGGGGGGGGGGACTATGCTCAACTTTGGCCTTAAAAGATTAATTCAGGAGGCTTCCTGTTTTATGACTGCCAAAAAAAAAAAAGCTGAATTAGCTTTTGATACTTCCTTAATTCAAAGGAGCCTGCTAGATCAGGCCAAACGGCCATTTCCAACGTTATGCGTCACTTGGGGGGGAAGATCACAAACTCGGACTACTTTAATGCCCTTTCACCATGGCTTGTAAAGAAAGAAGTTATAAATAATTATAAATAACCTGCACTAACAACCGTTTCTAGACTGGTCTTCCATGAATCTGTCTGGTCTTTTTTTTAAAACCACAGAACAATTCTTTGATGAAAACGAGTTTGTTGCTGGTCCACATGTAGATAGCAAATCCAGTTGTTTAATTATGCGCTGGCAGCCATTTTGGTGCAGCAGTTATAAAGTACACAGGGCTAGAGACCAGGATATTAGGTTCTAGTCCCATCTTGGGCACAAAGCCAGCTGGGTGATTTTGGCCAGTCATTCTTTCTTAGCTTTAGGAAGAAAGCAATAGCCACTCAATTTCTACAGGTTCTGCCAAGGTTATTGTTTGGGCTTGTGTAGGCAACTGCCAGGAGTCAAGGCTGACATGAAGCGACCAATTTATTGTTTACTGGGTGTGTGTGAAAAAGGTTTCCTTACGTTGGTCCTGAACCTCCCTGCATTTAGTTTCAGCAGATGACCTTGATTTTCATCAGCATGTGAAAAGGGAGGACAATGTTAATATATGTTATGTATAATTTTATATACTTCTGTCATGGTTTAGTGAGTTTAAAGGCTGCTGATTGCTCGTCTCAAAGAACAGCTATTCCTTTCAGGAAGGTTGTAAGGAGAGTTTCGTAAGAAATTCCAACGTTATAGTAGATCCAGATGCTTGGGACACTTAGAAATAAATGCAGATGTATAGCTTTTATTGCCCAGTTTCTGACCTAAAAACTTAATTTACTCCTACCAAGATAAGCATATGCATACCTACTCAGAGTTTAGACTTAAGTTGCAGAAAAATTTACCTCATTACAGGTAGTCCTTGAGTTACAACCATTCATTTGGCAACAATTTAAATTATAACTCTTCTGGACAATAGGATCCATCCTTGAAATTCCGACCACACACTTTGTATCTTTTTTCTTTGGTCTCTCTATCTTCACATATACCCCACATGCTTTGCTTTTTCTCCTGCCTCGCTGCACTTTGTTTGGGGGGGGGGGCTCCTTTATGTACACACACTCATGCACCCTGCACCCCCTTTCCCTGGTAATCCCTGTGTTCACACACATGCAAATATCTTTTTCCCTCTTTTCTGACTGTGTATTCACATGCACACACCCCACCTCCGCTTTCCTTGGCCTCCCTTCATTTTCACACATGCATATCCCCCATGCCCTCTTGGCCTACATGTACTTGCACATATGTATTCACCCTGTGCCCTTTCCCCCTGGCCTCTCTGATCATACACATGCAGAGTACTCCCATGCCCTGTTTCCCCAGCCTGCCTGAGCCCACACCCACTCGTTGCACGTAGTTTGGCATTTTTATCACAATCACTGGTACTTTTCCACTTGAAAGCCTTTACCTCATCCAGTTTACCTAGGAACCATCTCTTGTTTTAAAAATCATCCCTTACTGAACTTTCTTTTAGAAATCTCCATTCTAGTATTTTTCCATATGCTATGGGTCCCATGTAGTGCTTTTGTCATACGTGTCCATTCATACCTTCACATATAACATCTTGTGCAGTGATGTGTCTGTTTTGTATACGTACACAAATCCACATGCCAAACATCTATAAATGAATATTACTTATTTTACTATGTAGTGCAGCTGCCTACAGTAACCCCACAGAAAGATAAACAGCAAATAAATTTAACAAATACATAAATAAATGACACTCCACACCCTCATAATAATTTTACTTGCCCTTTTGTTACTTTTTCAAATATTGTCAATACCAAAGTATCTGACTTAAAATTCCGGATCCCTATAACTACCCCATAGAATTGTTGGAAGCTATATCAGCAATATCTGAACTCTGTGCTTGTTGCAGTTGCAGTGGCCAATAGCTATGCTTGTATGGGATTGGACAAAGTTGAAGAAAAATTGCCTATACTCTATCAACCAACTGGTAAGGTAGGTTGCTTGGATGTATTTTTATTTGCTTTTAATCCCATCATCTTGTAATGGGCTGTGTTCAAATGATCCAGATAAGTACATTAGACATTTAGAGGCACGGTTAAATTGGATTAGACCTAAATCAATTTCAGGAAGATGTGCAATAAACCTGAAGGGCTAACTACGATGTTAGATAAAATAATAAGGTCGTTCATGGATTTGGCATCTATTGTTTCAGGCACAGATTAATTCAAAATTCTCACATATAAAATATTGTATAATATTTCTAGGACAGGAATTTCCATCTGTCCATAAAGACTGTTTGCATTTGTGAAATGTTCTATACAGTATAATCCCCTATGAGCAAAGAAGACACAAAATATTTCTACAGGTAGTTCTCGACTTAGTCACTTAGTGACTGTTCGAAGTTACAATGGCACTGAAAAAAGTGACGACCATTTTTCACACAATATTGCAGCATTCCTGTGGTCACATGTTTTATATTCAAATGCTTGACAACTGACTCACGTTTATGACGGTTGCAAGGTCACGGAGTCTTTTGCAACATGACAAGCAAAAGTCAACGGAGAAACCAGATTCACTTAACAACTGTGTTACTAATTTAACAACTGCAGTGATTCACTTAACAAATGTGGCAAGAAAAGTCGTAAAATGGGGCAAACACTTCTCACTTAGCAACATAAATTTTGGGCTCAGTTGTGGTCATAAGTTGAGGACTACCTGTACCTCTTTTTGGAGTTGCTCCAAATCACCTCTGCTAGCATCTAGAATGCAATTCATTTAGGCCTGGAGACCTGAATGCATTTAAATTATCTTTAAGTTCTTTCAACAGTGATGGCCAATTGAGACTGTTTTCTTCCAAGTCAGGGCTGTCAAACTTCTGGCCCATAGGCCAGATGCATCACATGCTGGCCACGCCCATGCCCGATTTAGCAAAGGAGGGAGGAAAATCCCGATAACGCCATGTGACGCTGCCATGACGACATGAGTTTAACATCTCTGTTCTAAGAGAAGGAAGACATAAAAGTACAAGTTTATACAGTGGAACAACCAGTCATGACCATAATTCATTTCAGAACTTCGGTCGGCACCCAATTTGGTCGTGACTGGAAGCAATAAAACCTGGCAAAGGCAAAATGGATACGGAAGGGGGAATTGGTTGCGTGGTGTTTGATCACCACCAGAGATTTTGTTCGTGCAAACAGTTTGCAAAATTTTTGCTCAGCCCCCTATTTGGTCATGGTGAGAGGCATTCGTGACCAGAGGTTCCACTGTACTTCTGCTTTCTCAATCCACATTTTTTTTTCCTTTACAACAAACCTACCACCTCTTGTTTTTGAGATACTGGATATCTCTCGACATCACTGAATATTAAAGCAAATAGACTACATTTTATGTTCTTTGAGCTCTTGGCAGAAACATCTTTAACCTTTTTTAGGTGGTTGCCAGTGCTGTGGATGCAGTTGTTGGTGCAAAGGATGCCGTGACAACCACTGTGACTGGTGCCAAGGATACCGTCACACACACCCTGAGTGAAGTTGTTGACAAGACCAAAGGGGTTGTTCTGGACAGCGTGGAGCTGACTAAATATGCAGTCCATGGCAGCATTAACACTGTTCTGCAGAGTCGGATGGTGTGCCTAGTGACCATTGGGGTGGATACTGCACTCAGCAAGTCTGAAACTCTGATTGATCAGTACCTTCCACATACCACAGAAGAGCTGGGTAAGGATCTTCTGGAAGACTTAGTGACCAAAGCTACTACCGTATTTCCCTGAAAATAAGATCCTTCCTTATATTTTTTTTGCCACAAAAAAGGCACCAGGCCTTATTTTCATGGGGGGGATTTGTTGTCCACTGACTCACCTCACTTGCGCGTGTTGCCTCCAGCCTCCTTTTCCTTGTCAGAGACTTTCAGGAACTTCTGCAGCTGGCAAGGCTTTCCTGAAGGCCTCTGCAGCCGATAACAGCTCCGGATCAATCTGGAGCTCTGTTATCCGCAGCAGAGGCCTTCAGGAAAGCCTTGCCAGCTGCAGAAATGGATCACCAAGGCAGGTGCTGGGGTTGTGCGAGGCCTGGCTGCAATTGTCTGAAGGTAAGTAGTCGGGCAGCTCCACTCCCCCCATCCCCATCCTAGCTTAATTTTTATCTGTGCATCCTTGAGTGGGTGGGGTCTTACTGGGTGCATGTGTAAAAATCAAGCTAGGACTTACTTTCAGGGTTGGTTGTATTTTCAGGGAAACACTAATATATGTGGAATTGGAAAGCTTAACGTTTTGATTAGTAGCTTTTGTTGCAGCGAGGAACAATGCCAATGTTTCTCAACCTTAGCAGTTTTAAGATATGTGGACTTCAAGTCCCAGAATTCTCGAACTGGCAATTCTTTATACTTTATTTATTTGGCCAAGTATGGTTGGCACATAACTTGTCTCCAGTACAAAAGCACTTATTATATTTGCAAAACAATAGAATATAATAATAATATTAAAGTGTACGGCCAATAAAAGGGGGAAGTAAGAATTAATAAAGGGGATAATTCTGGGAACTGAAGTCTATCTTAAAATTGCCACAGATGAGAAGCCTGGCTGTATACAAATGCTGGTTTAGAGAATATTCTGACTATCCTTTCTAACAGTAGAGCCCAGCTTGTTGTCCCTCACCTGTCATGATTTTTTTCAAAGAATGTATGCTTTTGCAAAGCATACCTCTGACCTCTGACAGGGAACCCCTTCCTCCTTATGCATGACAATAGTAATTTTTCCTGATTTGAGCCAGCCAATTTACGATTAAAGAGTAGTATGGACTTTTGGGGTATGTACATGGTATGGGCCTGATGACAAGACTAATAGGTTTGTATTTTGACTCTGCAGAGAAAGAAGCTACCAACATCAAAGGCTTTGAAACTGGAGACCAGAAGCTAAGTTACTATGTTAGATTAGGATCTTTGTCTTCAAAGGTCCGAGCACGTGCCTATCAACAGGCTCTAAATGCATTTAGGGATGCTAAGCTCAGAAGCCAAGAGACAATTTCTCAGCTCAATTATACTGTTAACCTGGTAAGTAGGTTATATCAGGAATATTGTGGTCTCGTGAAGCATGTGTATTTTCTTTGCTCTTCCAAGCCTCTCTTTTTTTGTGGTTCTGTTCTTTTCCCCAAAAAGATTGTAGAAAAAGTATCCCAAATGAAGCCTAGTTAATAATGATAGCAAGATTATGAAACAAGTTGGATCACTCCTTCTAGACTATGCAACAAATTTAATCATTCCTTCAATTCTCCATGGATGGTTGGTTTTTGTTTTTTGTTTTAACAAGGAGGTTCAGACTTCACTGCTGAATTGCTTTTGTTCCCAGGATCAAATATGAAATACATGAAACAAGCCTAGAACAGGGATGTCAAACTCGTGGGCCGGATGCGTTACTTGCTCGCCACGCCCACCCCCATTTTAGTGAAGGGAAAAGTCGTGATACATCATGTGACGCTGCTAATTTGACAACCTTGGCCTAGAGCTTAAATAAAATGTCTACCTTGCACATGGGACACACTCGCCCATCACACTAAGTTTAGCTTACTTTAGCCACAGGTTGTTGAACATATTTATAGCATCCTGGTTTCAATCAACACAATGGCATAAATCAGATTTTACAAATCACAGTAAAAAATATGCTAAACCAAATGGACCAACTGATTTCTTCATGCAGAGTGGAACCCAATTTTTGGATATCGCTACAGCCAGCTCACAAAGTATCATCTGGCAATAAGTGTCTAAAAACTTCTATAGAATCTTTTTTGCCCCTTCTACAACAGTGGAAAAGGGTACCTCTATCTTGTAGGCCTTCTAGAAGCAAAGGAGAGCAACCGATGAAATTTATATTCTGGCTCAAGCTTCACTCTTTCTGCCTACGATATTGAATTGAAAATACAAAATGTGGAGCTTGCATCATGTCGATAAACGATTCATAATTTTTGTGTCATTTTGGTTTGTACTGGATACCTGTGGCCTCCCACATAATCTCTGTGGGAGAAGATGGTTGTTTTTTTTTGCCATTTACAGCTCTGCTTTCTTTTGGAGAGCTCTGTTGGATATATATGTCCAAGGCCACTCTACTGGAGGTTTTGTCAATTCAATAGCAACCAAATTAATGGGCATTAATGTCTGGGGATCTTTCAGAGGTTTTCAACAAAGAGAAGAAAATGGGGAGGCTTAATCTTCAACCGTGCATTTCACTTCCTGGCTGTCTCAAAAGGGCACAGCCAGCATAATCCTGAATTACCAGCTATGAGTCATGACTCTTGCAGGAATCGAAAGTGTCACTACTGCTTCTTTCAGATGGCCCCAAAGAGGCCAAAGTTCCTTTTATTAAAAGCACAGATATAGGATATCAGATTCTTAACATCATTTTTTCCCTGAGGGCCAGTAGTTATAAATCATATATCAAGAAGAAGTTTGTGTATATAAAATTTTTTGGTCAGTTTTTTTTTTTTTTTTTGGGGGGGGGAGGTCATTATTTTAAAAGCAATAAAAATAACTATGTATGCTTTTGTAAAATTGGGTATGTTGTGAATTCTAGCTGGAATATGCCAGAAAGAACATGACTAATGCTAACGTGAAACTTCAAGATGCTCAGCAGAAGTTATATAGTTCCTGGACAGAATGGAGGAAAAACATTAGCCAAAATGGTGAGGCTGCTCCACACAGTGCTGAGGTAAGTGGAAAGGAGTAAATGTTGAAGATAGTATCGACAAAGAACTAGTTCCACTGAAAAGTGGCATCTTCTTGATTTATATTGTGTTAATAAGTTCTTTGTTGTGTAACACAGGCAGCAGCATTAACAATTAAATCAGAAATGTATTAGTCGAGCATTAATCAAATATATGACTTTGCTGTTGCTAGTTGACAAAAAATTTTGCTTCCTGAACACTTTTTGGACATATCTAAGAGAGTTTTGGGCTGCTAATCACAAAAGTAACCTGTAAATTAACCTATCACTTACCATTCTCAAGAAATCTGTTTTTATACAATGGCAATGTATACCCTTCGGTATATCCTTTTGGCATTGTTGCACACATGAAAGAAACGTACAAAAACATGGAACTGTTGTTGAAGCACATCCAGCACACTAAGTCTGTCAAGATCTAAAAGTGTAGTGGTTATGCTGCTTGGAATGCAGCTCAGATATATCAACTATTACTTGAATCAAATCAAATTACTGTTCCTTATATGAATGGACAGCTGTGCAAAAGAGTCATTTCAATTTTTTAAAAATGGCTATTCCAAAAGAATTTGATTCCAGGACAGGAAAAATCTGGCACGTGAACCACTTGTTGACCCGTCAAAAATATTTTTGCCTCCGCTTCACATGCACAACTCAAGACTGATGAAAAATATTGTGAAAGCAATGAACAAGTAAGGTGAAGGTTTTCGTTATTTGAGACAGATGGTTCCAAGAATAACTGATTAAGGAAGGCTTTTTTGTTGGGCCACAGATCAGATATGTCATCAATGACAAGCAGTTGAAATATCTGTTAGTGGAGCCAGACAAAATTGCCTGGAAAGCATTCAAGGATGTGTTGAGAATTTTCTTGGCAATTACAGAGCACTAAACTACATTCAGCTGGTTGGCAAACTTCTTACAGCATGCAAGACCATAAAGTGCAACATATCACTTAAGACTCATTTCTGCATTCACAGACAATGAATCTGCATTCATTGCAGTAATAATACGTCAATTGAAATCCATCATTGCTGTCTGAGTACGGTTAGATACTACAACACAATGCATTTGATACTACATAACAAATGAAAATCAGAAGCAAAATACTTTGGGCCCCAGTTGAATTCATACAGTGTCGGAAACATTATGCAGTTGAATACTTAGAATTATTAAAAGTTAAGGAGCTTGACAAATATGAAATTAAGTGATAACAGTCATTCATTCTGAAATTGTATTTGCCTTCAGTTTGAAGCGGTCCATCACAATCAACGTTTTTCAGAAAGAAAAACTTTTGAAAAAACTTCTGAATCACATAGAGAAGCTGATGAAGAAATTAATATAAGTAGACTGAAGCACAAGAGGAAATAAACAGCTTCATTTCACTGCTGCGTGTTTAGAGAATAGCAGTGTCTCCATTTCATTGACTATTTTCTATCAGTAATTACTTTTTCTTTGGCTTCTGCTTTCACATGTTGAGTACACCTGAAACACTTAACAATAAAATGTCCTGAAAATTTCCTTAAAACTGCAGCTATGATAACTGTATTTAGGATGAAATCAGTTGCTTAAATTTTATTCTTGTTTCTACTGCGCATTAATTTCTTTCTTCCAAAGAGCTTTTATAGAAAATAATGAGCCATAAAGGCAGTGTTTCCCTGTCCTTAAAAAGCTTTACAGGCTAGAAGCCAGTATAAGGGTCAGTGGAATATAACCAAAGTATTCGAAATGCTAGATATTAAAGGAATATGAACTAATGAGTGCAAGACAGACTTTTAAAAAAATCAATTCTACCATCATTATAAATTATCATAAATCTACACACACACACACATACACACGTACGCTAGAAGATTGAAGAATTTCTAATACAGCATGTAAAAAAAAATATTACGTTGCAGGTGGAAAAAAGAATTGGTGAACTATTTTGATCTCTGCTGCATCCTGCAGGAGGGCAGATGGATCTCTTCCACATTGTATGGGTTGAAATAGCAATGGCGTTTAGATTTATATACCACCCCATAGTGCTTTATAGTACCCTCTAGGCAGTTTACAATGTGGAATCATTACTTACTCATTGCTCCCAACAGACTGGGTCCTCATGTTACCAACCTCGGAAGGATGGAAGGCCGAATTAATTCTGAGCCCTGTCAGGATTCAACTCCAGGCTGTGGGCAGAGTTTGCCTGCAATAACTGCACTTTAACCACTGCGCCACCGGGGCTCATAAATAAAGATGGGATTTGATCAAGTCATATTACAATGCCCCAGTTAAATCCAATTTTGCTTCCAAAGTTGGGTGGTACGTCCACACGGGAAGCTCTTGCTCACCTTATAACCTCCTTACAGGTTTCTCTACGTCCTTTGCTAATGAAGCATTGCAAAGATTGTGTTTTAAGTTGTGAAATTTAAAAACAGTTTGCAAAGAACCATTTGTCTACTAAGAGCTGTTCTCTTTTTTCAGCACATTGAATCACGCACTCTAGCCATTGCACAGAACCTAAGTCAGCAGCTCCAGACCACCTGCCTCACGCTGATGTCCAGCATACAGGGCTTGCCACAGAACATCCAGGGCCAGGTTCACCACGTTGGGGAAATGGCAGGAGACGTGTACAAAAGCTTCCGGTCGGCCTCTTCTTTCAGAGAAGTGTCTGACAACCTTCTTACCTCTAGTAAAGGGCAGTTGAAGAAAATGAAAGAATCGTTGGATGATGTGATGGATTATCTTGTTAACAACACACCCCTCAACTGGCTGGTAGGTCCCTTTTACCCACAGTTGGCTGGCCCTCACAATGCTGAGCACAAATGTGAAGGGAATAAAAAAAACCAACCAAGAGAACAAACGGCCTGAAGAAAAGGAAGACTAAATTGCGGCGGGCAAATGTACTCTTTGTTCCCTAACTAACACGGTGGCTTAGCCATTAGCAGAATTTTGTCCTGTTTCCATTAGAGTTTTCTTTGCCGAAGGGAACTGTCATAATGAAATAGTGTTACACGTTTAAGTTGAATTGCATGTCCTTCACTTAAGTGGGCTGAAAAAATGTGGGTGCCTTATGATGTCTACACCTGAGCTGATTACATTGGAGACCACACATTCAAATATATTTAAAACAAAGCTTTCCAATTTATATTGGAAAATAAAGCAAACCACTTAATTGGAAAATAACTTTGGAAACAATACACTAGGGTAATTAGGATAGCGGTGCCCTTGCATTCATGCTATTTCTTAAAAACATTAATCCACATTACTTAAGTACTAAAAGAGCACTCCGATCAACTTCCCTGTTCTGTTTGAATGCAGTTTATGACTAACCTTTTCCAGAGTTCCTCGTGTGCTGTGAACATTTACAGTATTTAAAATTCTAAGACTTTGTACTACTTAATCATTCTACTTGAAGTACCCTGGAGTATTATGTGTTCAATTCGATTCATGCTGTGTGTACGCGGGTATGTAGCTTGTCTTCAGTAGCACTTTGCCTTGTAATTCTCCATGTATGCTCTCAAGTAATAAATGCTTCAGCAGCCAAAGTCTGTCTCTTGAATTGTGTAAGAAGTACGGTTACAAATACTCTACTTTCAATATTGTGACTCAATTATTATTGAGCGGGGTGGTATTTTAAAACTGGGTGCATATAAACTTTTGGTCCCTTAATCGGCATTTCACGCATTACATCTAAATTAGATGGGCTCAATGTTGCTGCCGCATTTGTTTCCTTCTGTGGCTCCCCATCCAGCTTTACTAACTAGCTGCTTACGCTTTACTATTTCGCTTAATTTAATCGTACTTTCTGTTGCTTGTCAAGGTTCCAAAGGGAGGGTTGTGACTTGGTGGTGATTTTTATTTAAGCTACTGGGGTCCAGTTCAGACATCCTGTTGTGGTCTTGGACAATCCATCAGATTGTGTAATAGTCCTAACTCTTATAATTGAGAACTCACGGATATGAAAAAATGTTTCTCCCAAGCAGAAATGTATGTCTTTTGTTTTATTGCTTGTCTTCTAGCAGTCTCCAAAACTTCCAAAACTCTGTGTGATAATAGTTTTGTCTAAATATAGAAGAAACAAGCCATAGAATGAGAGGTGATACATTCTCAATGACTAAGATTCTATTCAAGTTGATAAAATAGAATAAAAACAGTAGGGGACCTCTTTTTAGGTCACACTTTTATAAATCTTCCACAAATCACAAGTTAGTCTGTTACTAAATTTCCTTCCTTAATGCACTCCTGAAGTTACTAAACAGCGCTAATTAACTTCTTAGCCTATTTTGGCATAGCAACTTTTGGGCATTATCTGGTTACTTAAACAGATAATGTTAATTTCAGCAGCAATCTAACAAAATAATGCTTCTTAAGTTGTAAAGTGCTTTCTCAATGATACAGAAAGGCAATTTAACCCATAAATTTGAGACCACTTGTTTGGATAGATGTCCATAACTATTTTCTTCAGATTGCGCAATTCCATCATTGTGCATTGACTTACTGTAGTAAAATAAAATGGCATGAGATGTTCTAAATCATTTTGAAAATCGAACCTAAAAGCTAATTTCTAGATTTAGGAGCATCCCTGCTTTAGATATGGAAAATTTATCTGGTGCACAATTTTGACATTATACTGTATGAAAACGGAGCAAAGCACCATGGTTTCTTAACTTGGTTCAGTTGTAGGAGAAAAACACTTGTAATGTTCTTGGTTCTTATCATTGGGTTTCATAAAATAGTAAGAGCTGATTTTAAAAAACATTAAAATGTGCCATAGCAGACCCAAAGTTGACTTGAAGAAGAAGTGGTGGGCAATCTTTCAGGATCCTCCCATGTTAGGAAGGCTGAATGAAAATTAACGTAGAATCCTTAGAAACTTAAAATAGCATATGGCAATCTTTCAAGAGCAAATTGAGGTAAGGCTTATGTCTGTGTAAGTGGACTGTTAGAGCTACAGGTTGCACATTATTTTGTGCATTTGGCTCAATGTAGCCTTCCATCCTTCCAAGGTCGGTAAAACGAGAACCGAGATTGTTGGGGCAAGACTCTAAACCGCTTAGAGAAGGGTTATAAAGCAGTATATAAGTCTAACTGCTGTTGCTATTACTTGCTCTAATGCATGCTCCTCTGGTTACATTTTCTTGTACAAAAATATTTAATAGTCTCTCTAAGCTCAGAAGACCATAAAATACTAGTAATAATTGTTAAGAGTCCTCCAGTTACTAAACTCACTATAAAATACCGTGGGGTCAACATGGTTTTGGAAAATAAAATTGTCACCTGCTTGCTGTCTCAAAGATTAGGGGCCAGATTGTCCTACTTGGGAAGTTTCATAAAAATAAATTAAGGGCTCTGCAATTGTCAGTTCTATTTTTTTTCCCATAAGGTAAAGAGGGCTGGAAGAAAGGCATTGTGGACTGACAATACATTGGCTCTTTCATGAGGCAAGGACAATGTTTTAAATACACTACACTGCAGAGGACATGATCTAGTTCTTGAGTCCCCAACTCTCGGTCCGTGGACCAGCACTGGTCTACAGCATGCCATCAACTAGGCCGCGCAAACAAAGCTCCATTCATGGGATGCAGGCAGAACACCAAACCACTCCCCTCCCCCCCCCACCGGTCTGTGGAAAAACCTCTCCACAGAACTGTTCCCTGGTGCCCAAAAGGTTGGGGGCCACTGATCTAGTCGATGTTTGATTTGTAAGATCACTACCTGTCCTTGCTATTATAAATACACAACAAACTTTACAAACTTTCAGAATATTTATCAGATTAAACAAAACTACAAATGAGCAAAACAAATTAACATTAAGATTTATTTATTAAATTTACAAGCCGTATGTTTCACTCTGCAAAACGGCTCTGGGCGGCTTAAAATTAGCTACAAAATAAAAATGGAAGAATGGTACATTGGTGACATCTTCCCTGTTAAGTCCACCAGCCACCTGTAAGAGAGCGTCCCCTACCAGGGATCCAAGGAATGGCTCACTGACATTCCTTCATAACATATTTTTTTAAATAACTTGAGTTTAGAACATCTGAATTACATTTATTGATGCTCAAATTGCATTGCAGGTCTGAGCCTTGAATTTATATTGATACTTTGTGATCATCTTTGGTTCTTCTCTGAAAATAACTTCATAGACCAAAATGTTTTGGCTCTAAAAAAAAAATTGATCCCCAATTCAAACTTGTAAAGTATCAGCTGCTTGGTAGTGATGCTAGTAATATTTAGAGGCTGGAAGACTGGTAGTCTTCAAAAGTATTCTGTGATGCTTTAGCACAAAATTGGATAATACAGTAATTCCTTAAAATACACGGTACCTCTACATAGTGTTTTGACAACAATGTTAGAAATATTAATAAATACATAAACATAAATAAAAACATACACATAAATAAACTTATATCTTGTAGACAGAAATGTCAATTGGTACTTGACACCGATGTCAATTGTTACCTGGTGCCTGGTACGAAAGAGGTCTTGTGATCTGGTAAACTACATTTCCCATTTTTCCTGATCTTCAACCATATGACTGATACTGATGGGAGCTGCAAAGTAAGGTCATTTGGAAAGCCACAGATTTTCTCCTACCCGAAAAGCGATTCCTATTCCTTTAAAGGAAGGTAGAAATACAACAGGGTATAAGTTTTGGCCAGAAAGTTTTAAAACAAATTCATCTTAAATGCTGAAGCAGCATTTTTTTAGGCACTGTGCCTCTCTTTCAGGGAACCACTGTCATGATGTCATGATGCATAGAAAAACGATGTAGCTTTCTGGCATAAGGTCATAATGCTTCTGTCAGCCTCTCCACCCCCACCTCATTCCCAAGACCACTGATATTAGGAATTTAAAAGAGGAAGCTTTGACAGGAACTGCAAATTAATGCAAAGTCTCTGGATTACAGTGGCATATAAGACCTAATCATTTTAATAGTAAAATATTGTAAAGAAAGCTACAATACCAATTGGGAGAGAAAATATACAGAGGGAAAAGTTATAATAATAAGCTATTATTAAGTAAACAGCTTAGTAATAAATATATTATCAATTTAATGTAATAAAAATTGGTTTCAATGTAAGCACAACACCTCCAAAGGTTCTAGGACTTCTGAAATGAAATGTTGCCTACACCCCTACAGTCACATGACTATATTTTGGATATTTGGCAATAGGTTCCCATTTATATTTAGTTGTAGCATCCCAATGTCATACAACCACATTTTGAAAATATTTTTCCTTATTAATAATGTTGTTTCCTGATTTGTGCAGTTTTCATTAAAAAAAAAACCCAGCCCATTCTGGAGAATGGATTCAGACTTGCAATCAGGCAATTCACTTAATGACTCCCATAAAAAACAGTTGTAAAATCAGGTGCAGTCATGTGGATGCCTCGTCTTAGGTCCTTCATGATTTATGACTGAAATCCCAATCCTAAATGTGAAGGACTACCTGTAATTGCTGTTCAGTTAGTGATGTCCCCAATTTATATAACAATGTAAAAACACATAAAACCAATGAACAGATTTTCTCTCAGTAAATAACTGTTCATTGTTGGCCTGAATTTCAGGTAGGAACTTCTATTATTTTTGATAACCCAATTACAAATTACTCTGCAATTAGGATTGGGATTTCAGTTGTAAATCATGAAGGACGTAAGATATGGTGCCCACATGACTGGAGCTGATTTTAGAAGTTTTTTTATGGGAGTCTTTAATTAGATGATTATAAGTCTGAATCCATTCTCCAGAATAGGCTCTTTTCTCATCCTCCATAGTTTTAATAGACATTTCAAGAAACAAAATATTGTGACAATTGTTGCCTCAGTTTAAAACTTCAGGGCTATCAATACTTAATTTATCTGTCAGATTTCTGGCATGTGACAAAAGGAAGTATTTAAGCATTTTTCCAGCTCTATAAAATTAGAATTTCTAAATCTTTTTTTCTTTTTGCTGACTCAGTAGCAATAATGGTTCCATAAACAGATATCTAAAATGCATCCTAGGGGAGTAGCGTATTAATACAGTCATTAATTATTTCAAAAATGAGCATATGTCTTTATAGACCTATTTATAAAAAAGTACTGCATCTATCTATAAAAAAGTACTGCATGCAGAAATATTAAAATGCCATGAAGAATCAAGTTATAATTTTGAAATTTCAGAGTGAGAGTCCTTGGAGCACAGTCTGAGATTGCAGTGGGGCTATTGAAAAGTCCACATTTTGGTTCACCAGAATAGAAGAAATAATCTATTCTAAAATCATTTTGATATAAATGAGGAAAAAAAGTATGCCGTATTCACTACATTTTAGATTTTAAAAAACACCGAACATCTCTTAACTGAATTCTGCTGTAAATACTTGCAATGGTTTTGAATTTTTAGAATAAAGTAGGTCTTTTGAAGTGCTTCAGTCTAGCTGAGTTCTTAAGCACCATTAAAATTGCCAACCCAACTTATGTATTGAGGTTTGGAGGAATACGGTTTAGAGAAACATGTATGAGATTTTTTTTTCTGAAGTATTCTGCAGTTAATTAGAGCAAAAATGACATTAGCTACCTTTACTATCAAAAAATAAAGCACCATTCACTGCCAAAGGGCTTGTATTGTACATTACTTTTAAAAAAGCTATTAAATATATACTAACTATACTTGCTTTTTTTCAGCATCCATTAATATAGTTTCATCAAATGTAGATCCTAGGTCTCAAAGAATAGAATATATGATACATCATAATAATATATAGTTACACTTTTTCCAGCTGATTGCAAACTTAAATTTAGTCTGTTTACATTCCAGCTCATTGTTTTTAGTACTACACCTCCATCTAGTCAAAATATTGCTCTCAGTGTTTTTTAAGTATTCAGTCAGTAACCAGCACAAAAAACGGAGAAATAGAATAAACATATGTACACGCACACACACACACACTAACAATTCCCATCCCAAAACATCTCAACAGGAGAGGAAATTCTCAAGGTCAGCTTTGATCATCTTAGATAAATTAAAAGATCTATGCATTTATGTCATGTCCTACCAGTAGTCACATGCATAATTAGTGAGCTAATAGGAATCTGAAGACTATATTAACAATAAAATTATTTCATTTTAATCTACAAATGGAGAGATGGGATTTTTCCCAGTTGTATCAGGATATGCTGCAGCAAAGATGAAATGGATCCAGTGCATCAATGCAAAGTTATGTTCAGTCTGCTGACTAATTTTTCAGTCAAAATACCAGAATATCATATTTTGGAGTGTCATATTTCATTAATAGAACCAATGTGAAATAAACTTGGACTAGCGGTTTGTCTCCAGGAGTGCACATTATCTTTAAATTTTTAATGAAAAGTTCTTTCTGGCAACATTCAATCAGATTCTTTGTGAATGTCATTAGTATTCTCAGTTTTTTTGAATAATGATAATTGTTTTTTCCTAGAGTATTTTTCAGAGATCACAACTCTGTATGATAACGACACATTTGTGTTGGCGCAACAAGGCTTCTCTCAACTTTGTCACTTGGTTTTTATAATAGGGTGCTCTCAAACAGGAGGTGAATCATATCTTTCTTCTATCATCTTTGCAACTAGTGTTAGGAGGCATGCTGTTGAGAAAAACTGTCTCCCATTAATTTATCCAATCCCCATTTAGAACTCTCGAGGTTAGTGGTATCACCACGTTTTGTAATTAAGGAATCCCACAAATTAGGCACTAGGTGAAAAAGTACAGGTAGTCCTCGACATGCAACTACACTTGAGCCCCAACTTTCTGTTGCTAGGTGAAACATTTGTGAAGTACATTTTGCCTCATTTTATGACCTTTTTTGCCACTGTGGTTAAGTAAACCACTGCAATTCGTAAGTTAGTAATTCTAAATCCTGAGTCTTTGGATGGTCCTGTCCTGATTTTAATGGGAGAAAAACTTCTCCCCATTTTATACACCTTTATGATGACTATCTCAATCACTTTCTTCCCAGGTGGTATCTCAAATGTTCTGGCTTTTTTTTTTTTTGTAGGGAAAGTGTACGAATATGCACTTTTGTCAGGGTAGTAAAGATTTAATAGCTGACCAGCTGCTGCAATGTTGTAATACTATAATGCTGAAATGCTACAATGATGTAATTCTGTGAATGAGTCAGCAAGGTTTTTGAGCTGATATCACTTTATCTGTATGATAAGAGAGGCCTTGTCAGGGCATGTGTGCTTCAGTGCTGTAATTGCCGATTGCTGTTTGTTTGAGGTCTGACTAAAGTATGTATATGTATATATTTGTTGTAGTTAGAACCACTATTTAAATACAAACCTCTGTTTACTGTATTTGCTCCTGGGCTGTCTCATCTCAGTCACACTCTGCACACTCTTGACAACTTTGATTGCTTTTATATTTTTCTCCATTTTCTTTCCTTTTTTATTTATTCCTATTTAAAACAAAGTTGTAGAGATCGATTTTGCTAGCTGATTCTTTTGCCTTACATACTTATTGCTGGGGTAAGGTGGGGGAGGAGGGTGCGTAGAATTCAAATGTTGCCTTCAAATTTATTTGAGCTTATTGTTTTCTACAGATTCCAGATTTCACTATCACAGAGTTGTCTTCAGAATCTGACGAGATACCGGACATCTCAGATTTCGATGAAGGGCTGCCTAACTATTCCCATGCAAATGGCCCAATCACCATGGAACAAATAGTGGAAGCATAAGAAAAACTGTTCCTTTAATACAATGTATGTTTGTGCTCTGTATGTGTGTATGTGCATCTCCATGCATGTAGACACATAAACAGTGTATGTGCACACTTAATTACAAATCTGCTTTATGGGGCAATAGCTATTGGAGAGTGCATTTTTGTTTAATTTAGATCAGCCAACATTCAGCTTCTTGATTCATTGTTGTTATGGAACACAGACCAGTATTTTAGGATAAACCATAGATGCTTTAGGTCATGGGTGTCAAACCTGCGGTGTCACGTTGCCATCACGTGATGTCTCGTGACGTTTTCCCCCTTTGCAAAGCTGGGACGGTTGTGGCCTGCATATAATGCATCCGGCCTGCAGGCCGCCAGTTTAACACCCCTGCTTTAGGTGATAGATTGAAATGGTCTTAAATAACCTTTGAAGCTTAGATCACAATTGGGCCAATAACAGCTTTTGAAGCAACAGCCTTAACAATTCACCTGAAATGTGGCCTATGAGATGATTTGCTGTCTTTAAGTTCCTTTCTTAGCAAAGCACTTACATTTTTAGCAACATATCTATATTTTAATCCGTCACTAAAACTTCAAGATGAAATAATACGTTGCTCAATTCTCTGTGATTGCTCAACCTTCTGTAATTGTGTGATTAGGTGTATTAAACTTTTGAAACAATTTTCTTCTACTTTTTGCCCTACTCAAAACGTTGGGAGTGCAATTCCCAGAGCTCTCAGATGACAAGGCACACAAACCCAACACATTTGGGAGATCCAGTTGAGGAAAGCTGCTTTAATGTAATGAAAAATTTTGGTGTCTCTAAAGTATAATATTCTTGTCCAATGTGTCAGTGCTTCAATAACATATCAACTAAGATAATATTAAACATATATTCTGGCTGTGGATTCACATAACTTGATACTGATCCACTGCAGAAAGAAAACTGGCAGCTATATTGAGGAAATATTTTTATTTTAAATAATTATTTTAAATAATTGGATTAAGGCACACAATTCCCCATAAAAATTTACATTTGTATAAGAATTAAGTTTAAGATTTAAATTAGTCTGAAGAGAAGTAATATACACATTCAAAAAGGATATAAGAAAACTACCTTCTAAAAGGGGAGAAGTTTGGAGAAAAAAACAAAGATGCAATAACTATATACGATGGCAAAAATATGAGAAAATGAAATTTATCCTGCAGGTTCTGCTCATTATACATTCCTGCTAAACAGTTTCACCAACAGCCATTGTGTAAGCACTTAGAGCCTAAGTCTTAGACCTATATTTCATGATGGATTTGGGGAATTTCAGGTTTTCTGAACTGGAACCATAAAGTAAATAGAAATGTGATTGTTACCATTTGTTGTCATCACCATTTCTTTTCCTATGCCACTGGAACTTTGTTTCTATTTGTTGTGGGAATACGAGGACATTTCTTGGTGCTAATTTAGTAGATTCCATAAAACTAAGTTTAAGTAATAATCAACTTCTTTTGTAATATGAGTGTCTCTAATCTCAGATGTAGTATGTAAGTTGTAAGAAATATTTACTGAAATGCTTGGAAATTGGAAATAAATGGTTGAAATAAAGTTTGAACTGATACTTGATTACTGCATTAATGTTTTGCCTTTTTTCACCCTTTTCCCTATGTATGTTTTTTATTAAATATAGTTACAAGGTTATAGTACCTTTGATAATATGACAACATATAGTGCTGGATCTGGAGAAATGGTTACTCAAGATCATTACATTGATTTAAAAAACAAATTATTTCCATGAACGACAAAATATGCTTCTTGTCTGTTTTTGATTCCAGTAAAAATACTTGATGAAGAAATAGTTGTTGCTTATGTAAAGTCATGGCTGAAAGGGAAAGGGAACATTCAAACTGTGTTCTTACAGTTTAATGAACCCTTAGATTTAACTCTGGTTGTTTAAAAAATATAGTAAGTGTTAATTTCAATATCTCTAGAAATTTATAAAGCCTTATTTAGCCTTTGAATAGAAATGTTTGACATAAGATCACAAGAGTTGGCACTGCATCAGCTACTCCTCAGGCAGATATCCTATATAGTAATACAGTAGTACCTCAATATTCATCCTTAATTGGTTCGAGGAGGTGTGATGAATACCAAAAAGAATGAGTACCAAAGAAATGGAAGCCCAGTAGAGAGAGTGGACTGCTTCAAATATCTTGGTGTGCACATCTCAAAGAACCTATCATGGACTTTCCATATCAATTT
>JAEANM010001664.1:0-26885 GCA_017656035.1 Myanophis thanlyinensis
TCAACTTCTGTCTGAATTCCTCACAACATTCTTCCTTTTGCAACTTCCACCACTTGGTCTTCTTCTCTATCTTTCCTGTCTCTTCAGCCTGACTGTCAGAGTCATCCTACACACCACCATCTGATGCTTTCTGGCTACACTCTCTCCTACCACCACTTTGCAATCACTAATCTCTCAGATTGCCTTGTCTACTTAGAATGTAGTCTACCTGTGTACTTCTACCTACACTCTTATATGTAACTCTATGTTCCTCCCTCTTCTGGACATAGGTGTTAACTACAGCCATTTCCATCCTCTTAGCAAAGTCCACCACCATCTGTCCTAGGTTCCTTTCTTTAACATCAAACCTGCCCATCACCTCCTTATCACCTTTGTTCCCCTCACCAACATGCCTGTTGAAGTCTGCCCCAAGCACCACTCTCTTCCTTCTGGAATACTCTCCATCACCTCATCTAACTCACTCCAGAATCTCTCCTTCTCTTCTAATTCACACCCTACTTGTGGAGCATAATCACTGACTACATTCAATATTACCCCTTCAATTTTCAACTTCAAACTGGTCACCCAGTCTGACACTCTTTTCACCTCTAAAACATTCCTCACGAGCTCCTCCTTCAGGATCATTCTTACCCAATTTCTCTTCCTATCAGCACCATAATAAAACAGTTTGTATCCCCCTCCAATACTGTGCACTTTGCTACCTTTCCACCTGGTCTCCTGCACACACAATATATCTAGCTTCCTTCTCTCCTTCATGTCTGCCAGCTCTCTACCTTTCCCTGTCATTGTGTCAACATTAAGAGTCCCTATTCTCAGACCTATACTCCTGCCTTTCCTCTTCTCTCTCTATGAATCCTTCTGCCTCCTCTCCTTCTTTGACTAACAGTAGTCCAATTTCCACTAGCTCCCTGTAGGTCAACAGCACTGGTGGCAGTCATTGTTAACCCAGGCCTCGACCGATCCAGTATGGAATTATTACTGATGATTTGCATGTTTAAATTTGGCATGTTTTTACATGGGATGCCCTTCCTGATGCAAGCCTTTCTATTTGTCCAGGCTTGGGACCAGCACAGAAGTCACTGGCTTGCAACCCCTGTGGCTAGATTATTTATAACACACTATTATTATGTCATATTCTAATTATTTTAAATATTCACCCACCCCCTGGTTACAAATAATAATTTTAATTACTTTGATAAATTCCAAAAATCCCAAATATAATCAAGGGGAACATTTTCACAAGCTGCAATCAGTCTAAACTTGATTCTGTAAATAGAAAGGATATTTGGAAAGAGAATAGCATGATAGTATGCTAGACATCTGAATATCTGTTCATATTTATTTAGGCTAAACTGGAAAGGTAACACTTTATGGACTTCTGCGGTAGTAGATGCACACTATGATATTTTATGTTGCTTTACCTGTCTTTACTTTACGCTGTATGGTTTTACTTTCATTTCTATAAAAGTCTGGTTTTATTTTAACAGTGTACAAAGTTCCTGCTTTTAGTTCAGAAATATTCAGATGACTGCTTTGGGTTTTAATCTTCTTTATCAGCTGTTTGTCTTCAAAAAGCAGAAAACAGAAAGTAGTATTTGCTGCAAAATATGTAGTCCAGGAAATCTGAAAGCTAGTATTCGTCACATTGGAAAAAAATATTCTTTCAGCTGGAAATGGTGCTGAAAAGACAAGAAGAAATAATTGAGTCCATTCTTAGAATTATCTATCACATTTGTTTTTTATGAATAATTTGATGATTTATTAAAAAGAACCTTTGATAATGTAGGAACCTATTGCCTAGGGTTTTTTTTCTCAACCCCAACTAGAGAATGAGCTTAGATCAGGCAGGTATCCCCAATCCTGGGTCCGCGGACCAGTACTAGTTCACGTCTGATGGGAATTGGATTGTGCAAGTGATGGGTGACTGCATGAAACTTCATTTGCACATGCACAGGACCTAGGTTGTGCATGCAAAATCATCTTCCCCCCACTACCACTACTGCCATCACTGTCACCATTGTCGCAGCCAGTCTATGGGGCCAGAAAGGTTGGGGACGTTTGGCTTAGATGATACTTATCTGGTTAATCTCTGGACAAGGTTAAAAAAGAACCTAACAACAAATGATACAATTTTGGAAGAATAGATAATTGTATGAAAACATTTCTTCTATTATGACCCTGCTCATGTAATTAGTTAGCTTCAAGGCAATAAGCATTCTGTGCAAATAATGAACACCCATTTTAGGGGGTGCAGTGGTTTCACTGCTAAAATGCTGGGCTTGTTAACTAGGAAGTTGGCAATTCCAGATCCAAGCACTGTGTGACAGGGTGAGCGCCCATTCCTGCTCCAGCTCCTGCCATCCTAGCAGTTTGAAAGCACGCAATTGCAAGTAGATAAGTAGATACCACTTTGGTGGCAAGATAACAGCATTCTGTGCACCTCCATATATAGTCATGTTGGCCACATGACCCCAGAAGCATCTTATGACAATGCTGATTCCCTCAGCTAGGAAACGGAGATGAGTACCACACCCTAGAGCAGTGTTTCTCAATCTTGGCTGGCTGGGGAATTCTGGGAGTTGAAGTCCAAACATCTTAAAGTTGCCAAGGTTGAGAAACGCTGCCCTAGAGTCAAACACAACTGAACAGTGTAAACCTTTATCTTTTTATTTTACAAATAAGGGAACTGGTTTGGCTAGGTATTTGTTTAAACCCCATGAAAATATTAGAAATTAAGTGTTCTTTTTTTCTTATTTGTTTAAATGAAACCACTCCTCTGGCTTGTTGCCACTAGCATCCATTTTCTAAACCCCACTAACTTTTTCATTGGAATAACTTATTATTTTTAAAGTCAATGCTAAAATACAGGTATACTTACCACCCAAATCTGTTGCAAGGGAGACTGTCATATTCTCCTTGAAAGAAGATGGTAATGCTGTGCTGTTTCTTTCATTAGACCAAGAGCTGTTGTTTCCCCCCATATACCTGTCAAGGGTATGGTTCAAAGTATGAAATTTGGGATTTTCGGTTACATTCAGGGCTATAACATTCTCAGAACTTCTTTCAATTGAGAAGCCAGGTGTGCTAGCCTCTACTGTAGATTCATTTCTCTTAAAAGGATAGGTTTGTATGTTTGAAACTCCAAGTGGTGGGGTCACTGAAGAGTTTTGCTGACCTTCGGTGGTCCATTTCTCCTCAGCTACAGTTCCACTTGAGATTGTTACATTGCCCAACCATTTTGGAGCCAGAGTAACTGTTTCTGAGCTATTTAAGGTGCTATCCTTCCTGAAATTCTCTGATATGTTCATCGTCTGAAATGTTGACGATGTCTTCTCTGCTGGAAGAGTGCTTGACTCCTTGATGTCACTAGAGGGTACCACTGTTGCTTCAGTATACTTAGTGAAAGATGATACTTCCTGTATTTCTGCCATTGAGAAAGGTGTGGTACCAGTAGTTGTATAATCAGTAACATTTGATCCCTGCTTAGTAACAGGATCCACAGTTTCACCTGAATGGCAACATTTTGGACATAATAAATACAAATTTAATAACACAGAGTGATATTTCTTTGCTATGCATGAAAAAATATTAAATTAGCTGAAATGAATTAATATTCAAATGAAACAGTAGCTAGCTCTGTTCATGCACTACTACGTGTAAATAGGCTCCAAGCTCTAAATAATGCAGGGCCTATGTTGTACCCCCTTTATTCAGCTGTACTTCTCAAATTTCACCTGTTGAAAAAATTCAGAAGGGAACTAAACAAGAATGTTCAGGGGAAGTGAGAGCTACAACTACACAATCACATTCTTGCCCCTACATCAAGGCATCTAAAATATACAGTATTAGTATACAGTATTAAGGCAGTGATAAATGAGAAGTAAAGCATAAGAGAACAGACAAATTAATAAAACCCTAATACTTCCCAAAACTTAATTAGACACTTAAGACACTTCAGATTTACAGTACTATCATCTCAAATCAGGGCGCTTTTTAAGAGAAAGATTTTACATTTAGAAATTTTCAATTGAATAAAACAGTAGATGTAATTACATACAGTACCTGTTTTCACAATTCTACTAGAAGTAATATTTTTGCCACAAGCTTCATAGCTAATGTTCATTGTATACGTTACACCTGCTTCTAGATTTAACACAGTTAGGTTCATATCTGTGGTTTCCATTCTTTCAACAAGTTCCTTGCCTTTGTACACTTCAGCTTGGAATGAATGGTTCTGTAAAGAATTTATACTCCAAGATGCTTCAAAACTGCTGCTAGTTACACTGAAGATCTTGTGGTTTCTAATAGAAGGAGAATCTGCAACAAATGTGTGAGCATTATCATATTTGAAGAAAATAAAAACCTTCTGAAGTTGTATTTTGTGTGACTAAGGAATGATAGACATGCACTTTAACTGCAAAAAATTGTTTAGTATTTCCTTTTAGTAATAAATGAAGTCAATGCAGATTCATGGTTGAGGGGCAGAAATTCTTTCCTCAACCTTTAGGATAGAAATATAAGGTGCTCTATCTTGGCATTCCTGATCAGGATGCTATGCAAAAAAAAAAAAAAAAATCCACCCCAACCTGTTTTTGGAAGGGCAGCCTTTTGTGTGGTTTCTGAAAATTTGTACATTTTTGTCATGGAGTGAAATTAAATACTAAGCTAATTAGGATTCAGTTATTTATCTGGAAATAGATACTCTTATTTTGCTAAGTGGCTAGGGATTTTTTCTTTTATTTCACATTAATGTAAGTGGTTGTTCCACTAAGTTCATTTGCTACTTGGCAAGTAATCTAGATTTTTTAAAATTTATATTTGTTTGTTTGTTTATTTGTTAAATTTATATGCTGCTCATCTTGTTGGACATGATACCATAGACCAGGAATTCAAATTTTTTTGCTACCGATTCTGTGGGCATGGCTGGGGGCTCATGTGACTGGTTGGGCAGTTTCTGTAAGCAGGGCAATAAAGATTAGGCTAGAAACAATACCAGAATGTTTTTTCCTGCCTTCCTTATAGGATTAACCCTGTAAAGTGGAAACAAAACAAAAGGAGATTTCTTCTATCAACCAGTTCTCCAAACTGCTTAGAAAATTTACTATCAGTTCTAGAGAATCTGCTAGAGCTGCTGAAATTCACCTCTGCACCAGGGGTGTCAAACTCAAGGCCCGTGGGCCGAATCCGGACTACAGGGTGCTTAGATCTTGCCCTTGGGGCCACCCTGGAAACAGCAAAGGACTTGCCCGCGGTGCCTCTGCCAGTGAAAATGGAGTTTGGGAGGGCTGAGCATGGCCAGCCCAGGCTCCCTTTTGACTGGCAGAGGGCTGCAAGAGGCTGTCACAGCCAAAAACAGAGCTTGGGAGCCCATTTTCACTGTCAGAGCACTCAGGCCATCACAGGCACCCCCAACATGAGTAACGTCAGGCTGGCCATGCTCATCCTAGCCACACACTCCATCCCACCCCACCTCCCGGTCAAACACAACCATGATATGGCCCTCAATGAAATCAAGTTTGACACTCCTGGCATAGACAGTCTTACAAAATGCTCAGGCCTGTTTTATTTCTTGCTGTCATTTGGCACTAGTCATTAGAGCTGATTGGAAGTTCAGTCAAATATTAGTCACCATCTCTGGAAAATAAAAGATCAATTTTTAGTTAGTCTTCCTCTTGGAACCAAAAGAAAGTTCACTCAAAGGTACAAACATCAGTTTACCCATTCTGTCATAATGAACTCTTTTTATTTTATTCAAGTCTAGCAAATGCACATAAAATTGAAATTGTCTGAATTTCATGATTAAACTAAATCTATTAGCTATAATTTCCCAATCAGTTCATGTCTTCCATTATAAACGTTATGTTCAAATGCTTATTTGGTCCTGCTTCAGAGCATCCAGTGCATTTCTTTGTGAATGTAGAAACGTTCCACTAAATTCAACAAAAAAAATTTGCTTTCACATCAACTTTAGCAAAGTGAAAATGTAATCACGTGTCCCTCAGGATTCAGGATTGTTTCCACTGAACATGTGGGACTTGTGGACTGTTTCTGTTGGCCCCAAGGGTTGAATAGTCAGGTTAAAAGCTAACCCTTCAGATTGTTAGGGGCACAGTGAAGAAAAAGGAAATACGGTAAGTGGTTCAGTAATTATGTCTTTACTTGAAGCTTAAACTATTTGAAGACTAGTAGTACTATATATCTGAATGTGCAAAAAATAAAACTATTTTCTCCTATTTTATCCCTTCTAAATGTATTAAACTGAAATTCCTATTACTGCTGGTCAGGAGATTAGGAAAAGAACCATTGGCCATAGCTCTAACAGAAGGAACATAATATGAGGTTCACTTCAGGTAGCAAAGCAACTTGCACAAATACTAAATTCCACAAGACTAAAATGCCCAGATTTCCTTAAAAAATCAGACATATAAAAGTTTAGAAATTGAGTGAAAAAAATACTTTTTATTTATTTCTGAAAGGTACTCTGGAATCTGCAGCTGAAATATTGTTCCCAATTAAGTGAATAAACAAATTTATTGGATTATAGTTGCATAAATAATTCTGTGGTACTCCAAACAATAAATCTCATATGCCAAAATTGATAGGCGTCAAATATGTATTCATTTATGCAAAAATGTGCCTTAATTAAAGCAGTTAAAATATGAAGCAGAATGAGCAATTAAGGAATCATTAACATTTTAAAGCACCAATGTATAACATCTTAATCATTAACTTTCTTTAAGTAGCAGTTTATGAAAGATCTCAGCTTCAGTACTTCATTCTATAACTCTAACTTTTTCAAATGATATTAAGTTTTTAGGAAAGTCTTCAAGGCAAAAGCTTTCTGATAAACTATACTGAACAGTAATCTATTGTTCTGAAATGGTAAGATAAACTTACAAACAAAATGCAGTGGTAGGTCCATTAATTTGTTTCATTTACATAAATATTCATTAGTTCCTTTATATACAGAGAAATGCTAAATAAATGATAGTGTAGACACAATTAAAAGAGCAAACATGTTTAAATAAAGCATGTCCCATAGGCCCTAAAGAAAGCAAGTTTTAAAAATAGATGAATTTTAAAATATAAAGCAACTTACCACATTCAGAATCTACTGATACATGAATTTCAGGTGATACAGATCTGGAATTTCTCAGCAAATTAGAAGAATGCATATTTTTAATCAGAATGTTGGGTATGTCACGATCACAATCTGGATCAAAGAAAAGAATAATAAAATGTGATCACAAGCCAATAGGTATTCCTAAAAGCTACCTGTAATATTTAACTAGCTGTGAAATGTAGAGGCAATATAGTGGCAATGTTGTGTTATATAGCATATTTATTTCTGCCTTCTTTTAACATTTACCTATCTTCCTATTACATGACAAAAAGTGGTTCGACTTGAAAAGAGAATCAATTCCAATAATTTCAATTCTATAAACCTTCCCTTCGGTCAAATGTTGCTCATGGTAGCAAGCTACCCATGGGACCCCACCACTCTCAATAACATCTGCCCTCTTCCTGGATCAGTTTCTTCTTTCACAATTTTTAAATAAACTGTCAAAGACTTTTCTCATTAATAAACATTAAGACATTGGCAGGGAAGGAGAAGGTGCAATAATATGGTCTGCTATTTAATGTTGGTTGGTTGGTTGGTTGGTTGGGTTGGGATTTTTTTTCAAATTTGTGTCACTTATTTTAAAGTAATGTTCTTGTGACACTTTGTAGAAAATTGAAAAATTAAAAAAATGGCCTGACCAGAATTTCCTACCACTCTATATTTTGTTAAAATATGGCACCATTTTTATATTTTAATGTAAACATTCACGAACATTTTCTTACTGTGAATTCCCAAAGTGGCATCCACAGGTATTTGTCTGGCATGGACTTATACTTACACCTGCAGGTTCCCTGCCACCTCCCTCAAACTTATTTTTTATTATTTTGGTTAAGAAAAATAAATGGGAAATTAGAATGCTAAAGAAAACCCATGATGTGGCCTCTGATCTTGTGTAGTTTACAAGACACAGAATGGCAATTGTAGCCAAACGCTTTAATTGGAAATATGTCCAGTTATTCAGAAAAACAAAAGATAAAATAGTAGAGAGCATCTTGGAAATAGGAGACAAAGAGGGTGGTAGGAAGCAGCTTTACAATTTTGCCTTTCAGAAATTGTAGGGGTTGTATACCCTCAATGCAGTGAGGGAATTCAATTTTTTTTTACTACCGGTTCTGTGGGTGTGGCTTGGTGGGCGTGGCTGGGGGGGTCATGTGACTGTTGTCAGTTTCTATAGGCAGGGCAATAAAGATTAGGCTAGAAATAACACCAGAATGTTTTTTCCTGCCTTCCTTACAGGATTAACCCTGTATGTACAGTGGAGGGGGAGGAGATTTCGTCAAACAACCAGTTCTCCGAACCGGTTCTAGAGAACCTGCTAGAACCTGCTGAATTTCACCTCTGCCTTCAATGGCAACCTTTTTACCTATTAATATACAATCAAGCTACAAGTTTTCTCCTTTCCCCTATAGACAGGAGATATTTGCTCTATATAAATACTAGATTGCTTGTCAACAGATTAATAATTGCATTTGCTGAAATAAGTTCTAGATTAATCATTATATAAGCTTTTGGTTTTTTTTTTTACATTTTCCCCCAGATTAAAGAACAAGTAAACTTGGGCCTTAAGAAACAGTGTAAGTGCTGATTTAACTCTGTGATTGCACTGAAGTGAAAGCAGTCATTGTATCAAGGTCTTGCTGTGAATGTTGATTTTATTATATGCAGCTAAATTAGGGTGACCATATTTGATATTCAAAAAAGAGGACGGGGCGGTGGCGGGGGTGGGGGAAGGGGTGGGGGTGGGGGGTGGGGGGGCGGGGGGTTGGCTTCCCTTCGCCCGGAAATCAACCGCAAATGCAGACTGAGAAGCAAGAAGTTACTTACATCAGGATGGCTGGACCGAGCCAACAACGCAGGGAAGGCAGGACCTCTTGCTGGAGCCGCTTTTTTCCCCATTTGCCTGGATATGACATCTCCACTTTTACATCCAGTCTGGGGCGTCCAGGTAAATTTATAAAATTTATAAAACCCGCCCGGACGCCCCGGACTGGATGTAAAAAGAGGACATGTCCGGGCAAAAGAGGACGGTTGGTCACCCTAGCTAAATGCTGTGGCAAAAGATAGATTTGTATTATGATCTTCAGCTTTCAGTTTATCACATATAACAAACTGTACTTGAGATTCACATAATGCATATGATTTACTCTTTTCTGAAGGCTCCCCTCCTCACACCCTAGAAAATGCTTTGTCACACTAGAGGCCCTGTTTTCCAATCCTGAAAATCCAAACAGAAAGTAAAACCAGAAAACTGTTCTTCAGTCAAATATATCTGAAATAATAACCTTGTACAACAATGTCAATAACTTCATATACTCTGTTCACAATTTTCTTCAGCAAAGAAGAAATATTGATCAATGGAACTAGTTCCTGCAATCCAACTAGGATATGAGACACTAATGTCTCTGCATACGTTTCTGACTTGGTTGTCCAGATATGATACACAGAGATGTTCATGGGCCACAATGCTCCAGTAATCTGGAAGAGAAAGAAACTCTTCTTAAATGTTATAAAATACCACTCTAGACAAGTAAATAATTTTTCTTTAAATTCTACATATAAAATGAAAAACAATGCAATCCAAATTAGATCCTTTCTAACACTATAAAAACTATGTTTAAATAATAACTTGACACATGATAATTCTATTGAAGAGGCATTATTTTAGTCAGAATTTTATAATTTATTAATTTAATTACACTGAAATATATTTAAACAATTTTAAACAATATTTATTAAATATTCAACATTATTTATTTTAACAACATTTTCATGTTCAAGCAATGCATTTGCCAGTAAACACACCAGAAAAAGGGGTTTACCAGAAATGTAAGAGGATACTGTAGGTACATGTTCTATAACTTCTTTGTCCAGTAGATGGCAGACCAGTATAGGCTGGGCTTTCTTACAACAGAAATATACTGTACAGTACAGTTTACATGCATTCCATTGATTCATACCATAGAGTGCAAAAGACGTGAATGATGCAGAAGACTTGGATCCACTTTGTATAATTCACTGAAATCCATTTTCACAAGCACTGACACATTATACCAGTACTTTGTCACTGTTTGTTCTAGAATTGGAAAGAGAAAACAATTGGGTAGTGGTCAAAACTTTTCATTAATGCATAGGTGCTGGGCTAACATAATGGTCTTCTCATTTTCAGTGGTCTTGATTAACTGCTGAGACTCACAAGGTGTGAAAATACATGCACTTAATCAACCAATCAGAATTAACTATGAGATTCATAAATTCTGCATCCTAATTGATCTCTTTTGTGTGAAAACCCTGACAGAATTTTGAAACACACCTGAAATATCAAATCAAGGTTGCCCAAGAAGGAAAGACCCACAAATCAGATCCTCTGCCTCAACTCCCTTATATCTGAAGAAGAAAAGAATAAGTAGCATGATGCTATTGTACTACTATACCTTCTGGAACAGGATCTGAACAATGGGTTCCCATAGATGTCTTACAGCACTTTTTATATTCTGGACAATCCATGTCAGATGCACAGGAACTCTTTAATGCTTCTCCTATCTTCATGGGACAGGCACCAGGTTTTGAAGCAAACTCGCTGGATCTGTTTATGGCTGTATAAAACAGAACATTTTACAAGAAAAAGTACACTTACTGGCCAAGGTTCTAATTTCTTTACATGCATCTAAGAGCCTAACCATCCTCAATGGAATTTTCTTTTATTTTGAATCATCATTTTGCCAATGCCTATGAACATCAGGTTCAAAAGTTCTTTCCACAGAATTTTGAAGAAATAGAGAAGAAAATATTCTTGACTCAATAAATTCTAATCCAGAGTCAATTGTCAGTCACTGGAGACACCTGCTAGTGTTCCCTCTCTTTTTAATTGTTGTTACCTTGTCTAAGTCCTGACCAGTGGTGGAATCCAACTGGTTTTGCTACCGGTTCGGTGCACACGCATTTTGCACACCACAAGTGAAGATTTCCCTCACACATATGTGCTAGTTGTTCCCGACTCTAGGGGGTGGTGCTAATCTCTGTTTCTTAGCGCTGTCTGCTGATGATTCTGTAGTCATCTGACCAGCATGACTAAACGCCAAAGGTGCACAGAGCACCGTTACCTTCCCACCAAGGTGGCCACTATTTTTCTACTTGCATTTTTTAAATGCTTTCGAACTACTAGGTTGGCAGAAGCTGGGGAAAATAAAGAGAGCTCTGTTATGTGGCGCTAGGGTTTTGAACCACCAACTGCCAACTTTTCTCCTCAACAAGCTCAACATCTTAACCACTGAGCCACTGCATTCTGGGAGTTGCAGTCCACAAGTCATAAAACTCCCCACTCCTGCCCTAGGATGTTTCTGGGAGTGACCATCACAATAGCTACTGCAAAGCATTTGCTGTGAAATTATAATTACTTTATAAGGTGATTTGCATGATTTCACTACCATAAAAAAGTGACAAATCTGGTATCATTGGAGCGGCCCAATGATATTGATGCTAGTAGCATGGTAGAGCTGATATCAGACATCTGTCCCACTATTTTAATGTGAATCTCCTGATTTAATGCAGAAATTTATTTATCAACATAGTACCAAATAATAAAAGGAGCAATAAATAATGGCAATTATATTTCAACTGTAAAAAATATCTGGCTTGATCAGAAACTTTGCAGGCTGGCAACATTTTGTTCAAAAATTAGATGATTAAGGTTTCCAGCAATGCAGAAATCTAAATCCACCTCCAATTCATGTAATCTTTATATGCCAGATGAAAAGCAGATGAAATTTATAAGCAGATGAAAATGAAAGTCAGTCTCTCGCATCTGTACCTCTCTGATAACAAGACTTAACAGCATTCCAGTACTCTAATCAGAGAAATATGAAATACAGCCACTCCCTTGACCTTAATGATGAATAAACAGCCAGTACTTGCCCCCCCCCTCAATTCAGGAATACTTGCTTTCGCCTAGACTCAGTATATTAATGCCAAGATATGCTATTTTGTATGAATCCTTCTGCTAGAATGCTTAGCATAGTTATGGGCATTATATTTAATCAGCTCTAGAAATGCCTTTAATCACCCAGACGAGATGCTTTTCCCACCAAAGGTATGGTAATTGCAGCCAGGGAGGGAAACATGTGGCCCTCCAGTTGTTCCTGAACAAAAACTCCCAGCATCCCTCACTTCTAGCTATATTGAATTGATTCCTGGCAATTATAGTACAGTTACATCCAGAAAGCCAAAGATTCTCCACTCTTGACTGCTAGAAATAAGAAACAAATAAAGGATACTTAAAATAGAAAGATAAAAAGCACAAAACAACCATATGCAAATAATCTAACAAAATTTCAATTACTGGTAATTCAAAACAAAGAGGCTTCGAGCTAAATGAATCATACAAAATAAATGGGAGCTAATGCATTTATATCAGTTATTGATAACAAAAAATATCAATGCCAACTAATATTGTAATCCTAGTCTAGTGCTTATAGCACTATATGTATGTTTCAGAAAAGACTGTCAAGTTCTCATTATTACAGGAGTCATTCTTAGAATGAAGCCAGTTCTCAGAGATCCCTGGAAAAATGTTTCCTAGTCAATTTCTTCCTTCAGGGAAAAGCCTCCTGAAAACCATGTAATAATAATGGAAATACAAAGAATTTGTTATGGTGCTGCTGCTTTTTTCCCAAAAGGTTTTATTTACTTTTTATTTATTTTTGGAACTTTGACAGATCTGTCATATGTTCTGAAAAGTTTTCAAACTAGCAGATTATGGCTGTTGTAAGAGAAATATTCATAAGTAGCCTGATAAGCTAAAATGACACAAGGACAATTCAACTATGATTCATATTCCCATGACAACTACTGCATGCAGAAAGCCAGTAAATGGCTGGTGCACATTTTATGTGGCTGATTCATTTGTTGCTTGCTAGCAAACCATTTGCAATAAATGCAAAACCTCTTGAGAGATTTTGTCTCAGAAAATCACAGCCAATCACAATTTTCCAGGGAATATTTTCCTATATGCTAATTAATCAATAAAATTAGTATTGGATTGGCAAGAAAGGAAAAGCACCCCATAAAAGTAAAAAATGCTAACAGGGGGGCTGCATATCTAAAAGTATGGGGAAGAACCAGGATAATACTCTAATTCCATTTAATTTATTTAGTTAACATTACGCTAAATCTAATTGATTAAATTAATATAATTCATCATGTATTTAATACGCTCCTTCTAATTTTACACAAAATAAAGCACATACATTTTTCAGTTATGATAGAACAGAGTGTTACAGAGTGGCCAAAGTTATTTGCTACTTAAATTGACTTTTGGGTATGCTATATACAAATATAGCATCCAAAAAATAGACCCTCAAGTGACAGCATCCAGGGAAAATCAAGAGTGCTCTAAAAACCTCTCATTTCTAATTACTTAGAACTTAGAGATAAGTACTTTGATATCAAGGGAAACATTAAGAGTCATTCAGTAACACACTCTTAATTCCATCCACTGATTAATAAATAATGAAAAGAAAACGTTGATAAAGAATATGTCTAGATCATACTATTCATAAATATTAGCACTATGACCTGTGGTCTGGAAAATGGTCTAATCTTTACTAGGGAAATAAATAAGACAGATCTGTATATCCCCACATATAGAATAATTCACAAATTCTCCTGAGCAGGAAGAGCCTCTAATCTGATTAGGGCAGCCTATGCCTGTATGCAGTTGAAGATAAATTTACCTTGTTAAATTTATCTTTGGCAAATACTATTTTCCCTCAGAGTTTTTCTCCAGATGGAGAAGATTTTGCATGTTTATTATAGAAATTCAGGATATCTCTTCTACCAAGCTTCCTGATTCATTTTCTCCTGAAATTGTATTTGATCACTATGAAACTATAAGTAACATTTACTCAGAACTCTCCATAGTCACAGGGTAGAAATTGTTTAAGGTAAAGCAAACTTTTTTTCTGATGAATGCCTATGAACCACATGAATAGGTTATCTAATCTAGCAAATTTTGATTTCACAGTTTGGTCCAGTACCATTAGCATCATTCAAACTGATAGATACTATTAGCATTGACATGTATTCTGAAGAATTCCAAATCTACAGTATGTTTATACCAATTAAAGAAAATTGGCATGGCTGCATGTTGGTGAGCAATGTAATTGAAATACTGTATATGAATATATGAATATTCTAAATGACATTTTTTTTTCTTCCCACAAATGCAGGATCTGCTTTTCTGATCAACAGAAGGTTGGATGTAACAAGAATTGATTGGTGCCTTAATTACTAGATAAGACTGGCTCTCTCTTCTAATTGCATATTAAACTTTTTAATTCTGAGGTATTATAGATCTACCAAAGTATGAAGTAAAAGGAAAAGGCCACAAATTAAATTCATAATCTTGCATTGATTAACACATTGAGTGTTCAACTTTCTGTTTTAGGATTGGCTTGTTAGCAATATAATGGAATGACTGATCAATATAATTCCATGAGAGCTAATTTCTTCTGTCACTCAGTGGAACATTATGGTCCAGAAAATTGGAGCATAATCAGAGAGACAAAATGATAAATTGTAATGTTCCACATATAATAAATGCCAAAACAGAACAAAAGGATATCACAAAATATAAAAACTAAAGTAGGATATGCAATATTAGAATTTGATGAATAGTACTTTACATTGTACTTCAACTAGTAGTCAGTCACAATGACTCAATGATACAATCTGTTCCTTTAAGATGATCATAAAAATATATTACATTGGGAGTAAAAATTCCCAATTATAAAATATATGAAATAGCTGAACATAGTAATCGAGGCAGAATTTATATCTGGCACTGAAAGGAAAAAAAGAGGTAAATATAACTTTTTGAGTAGTGTTGATCTTTCAAAACACCTCTGAACACATTTGCACAACGGAAGAGTCATTTCTTTTGTTAATAAATATTTTTGAAAAAGATAAAGGACGAACAGCATGCTTATAGTCAGACTAATAGAAATATTGTTACTGTATGTGGCTTAGTTATTATATATCAAAGGGGAATTCTTATGTGCATATTATGTCATTTACCTAAAAATGTATTTTAGGCTATAACTAATAGTTTTTTTAATTAATAAGGACTAGCAAATAATAGCAAAATGATCATTGCCTGATTTCAAAACAGTTTTATTTTATCTTATCTTTTTTATCATGAAACTGAAGAAATGGCATATAGGTTTCTATGTACTTCGGAGAATATATACAGTACTCTTATATTGAATGCATAAAATGCATTCAAGATAATATAGGAGTTTAAGTAATAATAACAATGTGATATTGGAGCCAGTCTGGTATAGTGGTTAAGGCACTAGGCTGGAAACCAGGGGAATGTAAGTTCTAGTGCTGCCTTAGGTACCAAGCCAGTCACTCTCTCCCAGCCCTAGGAAGGTAGGCATGGCAAGCCATTTCAAAATTCTCTCCAAATAAAATGCAAGAGTTAACACTGATCTGAAGCTTCTATTTGCTGATTGCTTTACCCTGGATTTTACTATTTTTTCCAAAATAATTCAAAATGAATAATTCAAAATGAAGGGAAGGGGTCTTAAAATTGCTGAACATATATGATAATGGTGACATACAAGATTTTTGTTTACACTGGAAGGAAGTCATTTAATATTCAGCTTCAAATATGGCAATTCATTTGACCCCTGAATATATGCTTATAGACCTGAAATAAAATCAATGGGAAAGGTTAACTGAAATGAATACATGGCCTAATCATACTATTCTTTGGAAGGATTACCATCATAAGAGCAAACCTGGATTTCAATATTTTTGTCCACAAGATATATCAACTTTAAGAAATGGGTTTAATGAAAAGGGGTTTGCTTCAATGCATAGAAAACTATTTGTATTTTTAAAATATTTTAATCCTGCCTTTATTATTGTTATAACTCATGTAATACTCTTTCCTCCTTCCTGTTTTATTATTTATTATTTTTATAAATAACCCATTTAATACTCCTTCGGCCTCCTATTTTCCACACAACAAACTTGTGAGGTGAGCTGGGCTGAGAGAAAATAGCTCAAAGTCACCCTGCTGGATTTTCATGCCTATGGGAGGAGTAGAGCTGTCTCCTGGTTTCTAGCCTAGAGCTTTAACCAGTACATTAGACTGCCTCTCTAAAAGATATGTGATTAAAGAGAAAAAGTAAATAAGCCAAAAACACTTTTCTATACTCAATATCCAAAATATATATCATTTGCTAAGATGGGCAGCTATAGAAATCAAATCAAATCAAATCAAATCAATAAAACAATCATAAACCAGCCAGCCAGCCATCTAGTTATAGTTATATATGGACCATATTTACCAGATCTACTTTATGGGGAAAAAATGAAGAAAGCATAAGCACTAGATTATAAATACAGAAAAGTCAGTTTATTTCCTGCTATCTAGAAGTCATCCAGATATTTTCAAGTGACCTAACTTGTTGACTGTAATTAAACATTTTTTGCAATTCATAGGCTATAGTCTTTTCATTGTTTCATACTTACGTAAGGAACAATATGGACCCACTTGTTCATACCCAGCACAACAATCTGTCACATTCACAGCTTCTTGGACCATAATAGGATGGTACTCTTCTTTGTAATAGGTTGTGGTGCACATTTTCCAAGGAATCCATCCTCCACATGGTGTTTGTTTCTCATATGATTTTTGATATGCAACTGTTTTGCTCACATTTTTTATCATGGAATAATTGCATAAATGATAACCAAGCAAAGAGAGACCTTTCTCTAAAATAAAGAAAGTAGAGTGATCTATTAGAATGGAATTAGTGGCATATAAGGTACCTTTTCATCAAACTACTTGGAAACAACTGAATGTTGTTCAAGTTCACTGTTGTTAACATAAGATTTTGTTATCCTTGTAGATTCACAATACTGAAAAATAAAAGGAAGGAGAAGAGAATGATGGTAGGATGCAGTTGCAGTGGTCAAAGGTATACACCACTAGGAAAAGAGAAAGACCATATTAGGTACATATTCATTCAAAGGTCACTAAGAGTTGATATTGGTTTGAGAGCACGTAATCTTTCAATCAATATTTTAATGATTTTGAGTATAGTTTGAAGGTCCAGAAGAAAGAGTGCAAGATCATGTTTGATCAACAAATGTTAGAAGAAACTATCCAAAATCCACTCAGAACCTTCAGGATGGGGAGCATAAAATAAAGTAAATAAGCATATAACTACATACCTACTATACAGCAAGCCAACCCAGAATCAACCCAGTCATTAAGCAGAACATGGTAATGTCCTAAAGCAGATAATTTGATCAAGATTTTTTTCACACAATTGAGAATCTTTGGGATTGCTTTCACACATGTGAAAGAGTTCCATGGCATATTCTTCTTGATGCTGGCAAGTCTGGTACTCCTAAAACTTCTATGATAAATCATTATCATTGTCTATTATTACCTGTTGTTTACTATTGATACTCTGATATTCTATTTTGATTGGCAGCCACATTGTTCAAGTGATTCACAGAACCAATTTGTTTCAGTGCAAATGCTATCTGTTCAGAATAACCTTTACTTCTGAATAAATATCTAAGCTAACAATAATTGCAGTCTAAAGTCCTGCTGGCATCAATTAGAATCCAGCAACAAAACCAAGCAGTAAAGATACAGTTTTAAAAGAAAGGGACCAGCTCTCAGAAAACTACTGTTCCCCTGGGCAGAATTGTTAAGCAAAATTTGTTTACAAATTAGCATTTTCAGCTGTATAGCTCTTAGTTACAAGACTTAGCTTGCCATTAAGCTAATTTAAAATGTGCTTTGGTATGGGTGCATGTGGTGTGAATGTCTTTCAATTATGAGCTGAATTTTCCACTACAATTACTGGAAATTTATTGGATATTTACAAGGTTTATAATTACTGGCTAATTATCATTTTACCAGCTTATCTTTTATTATAACATTGATAATCCAGGCAAATACTATTGCTTTAAAATATTGACACTTTACATTTATTGATGGCAAATAGTATTGCTCAAGTAACAGTTCTAAGATTTTTCTTAATTTAAATAGTGAAAATTACTTTTGTAATATACAGTACACAATATATTGTGGCACTCCACTGTAAACTGCTTATCTTTCTTCATTGATATTGTTATAATAAAGCTTATTTATTTATTTGTTTGTTTGTATTCCACCTTATTATTTTTAGAGATAACTCAAGGTGGCGAACATATCCAACACACCTTCCTCTTCCTGTTTCCCCACAATAACAATCGTATGAGGTGAGGTGATTGTGAGAGAATTAGAAGATTGTTTAAAAATCTGGGAATCAAAGGATGTTTTTAGAAAAGATGAATTCTCCAATCCTCATACATAGAAGGAGTCCCATTCAAAATAGTGATGAATATATTAAATAATCAGATCCATAATATGAATCCATGAATGTAATTTGAGTAAGTAAAATCAAATGCAATCCAAATAATTGATTCAACAGAATACTTATAAAATATAACCTCAATGATTATTGCAATATTTTGGATTTTCATTATACAGTCCCTTTTACATAGTTATTAATGGAGAAAAAACAGTGGAGAAAACTTATCACTGCCAAACCATCCAGTAAAAAGAATATTTTAAAGCTGAAAATAAAGAACTACAGATCCCTATGTCATAACCTCTTTTCACCTGTCTTGATATAACAAATTAGGAGGAGAGGTTGAAACGCTTACCTCCTGGAATGCCAATAGTTGGGGAAGATTAATTTACAACAAATGAGGGCAATGCAAGTATTGGAGGAAAAGAAAATACTTTTTTTAAAAAAAAAAAAAATCTTAAAATAAGGCACTCCACCAGAATTGCTTTGTTCATTCTGCTGTCTCAGATAGTTCTATGCAGTGAGAATGTGCTAATAAGATTCTTGAACTACAAACAGCACAGGCAAAGCTTTATATCCAGAATCCCAGACACGGTTCTCATGTATCAGGAGATATATCTTTTGGCATCATTTGACAACCTATAGGCACCCCAATTTTGTTTGTTAATTTCCTTTAACTTAAAACAGATTAAATGGGATACTAACATGCTTCAAAGCAAAACATCAATCTTAAGCATGATCTTTATTCCAAGAATACTTTTAGGCCCTAGCTATATTCCAGCCAATCTCAGAAAATGAAAATTAACAAGAGTTACCATCTTTCAAAATGTATTTATTTAGTTTATACATATATAATTAACAAGACATAATTAAAGGAAGTACAGCTTAATGCCGAGTTTGAAAGTGTGTCCACCAACCCAGCAAACAAAACAAATCAAAAAGAGATGTTAAATGGTCATTGGAAGGCTAAAAGAAATAGCTGAAAGTAAGCTCAGCAGTTTGACTTAGTAACTGGAATGGTCTATCTTGGCAGCCATTTTGTGAGAATACCTGTAACATTCTCTCAAAACTCTGTGTCAAAAAATATGAGGATTCCTAAATGATATATACAGATATTTCAGCAGCACTAAAGACAATCTTCTCAAAGATTTACATAGTTCACCTAAAAATTCTATACAAATTTAGATGAAACAAAATATCACCAAGTTCAAAAAGAAGGGAAAGAATGTAAGACAAAAGATGTTTGCATCTCTTTTACAAAGCATCTGTATACCAAAGTGTTTAAAGTATTAAAACCATGATTTGCATTGGGGCTCAGGATGAATGATCAGATGCATTATATGACATGCAAAATCTAAGGTTCCAAATTAAAATTATCCCTGAAATGAAACTACTGTAGTACCATTAGAACTGTAGCATGGTGACTCACCTGTAAAGGTGTTGTTTGCGCTCTCTGCTGAAGTGATGCATAGGATGAAAACAAAAGTTACTAAGACTTTAGTCAATAAAATAAAGGAGTCCCTCATCATTTTGTAATTTGTCTCTGTTCTCTGAAAACAAAAGAGCTGGTAGAGTTATATAACATAGAGTTATTAGGATATAAAAGAAAACATTCACTGCTTTTCTCCTTTGTATAAAGGTATACATTGGTCCTTGAACAAAGAGAGAATTCAGCCAGTATCTTGCTTGCATGGGTTTGTTAATGCTTTCCCAAGGGAGACTGCCTGCATCTAAATTACTCATCCTGGTCCTCAGCAACCTGTTACGCTCATGTACAGAATAACAATCTGATGAAAACACTCTTCCATGAACTTAAAAACAAGAGAATGTTTTTGGGAGAGGACCAAAAGATGGATAGATTGCTTATTAAATTAAATCATTGCATTTTCTCTGAAAACTCAAGGTAGTGGAAATTGGAGTTTTATTTTATCTGCATAACAGTAATCTATGATGACATGTTAGGCCAGGAGTGGGCAATTACGGCTCCTTCATGACTCGTGGACTTCAACTCCCAGAATTCCTGAGCCAGCTGGCTCAGGAATTCTGGGAGTTGAAGACCACAATCATGAAGGAGCCGTAATTGCCCACCCCTGTGTTAGGCTGAAGAATTCAGGGCTCACATTCACTCAGCAAACAATATATCTAAATAGGGATTTGAACTGGGGTCACTCCAAGTCGAGCATCTTCATTCCTACATTACACTAATATTGGTTCACTGGACTGGAGGATAGCAGCACCCTTTCCTTCCCCTTATGAGAGAGGACTCATAAACTGTGGAAAAGTCTAGACAAAACTAAGCAGGAGAAGAAAGAAATAAAACACTGAACAAGTGAAATGCCAAAATTAAAATTAAAAATATGAAAGTGGCTAAGTATTGCATAACATTTTTAAAAGGGGGGAAAGGTTACAGTTAATTAGGCAACAATGACCCCCTCCGGCAACCTCAGAAGGAAAAGTTGGTAAGTTTCATATTTGTGTAATTTGTACATAAAGACACTACTTTACAAATTTTCAGCAATTACAATTTCAAGAAAAGCCACAAAAGAAGTGGCAGTTAAACCTTGCATCAATCCATTCTCTCATAGCACCATAAAGTCTAGATCACATATGAAAGTTTTTACATCTTGATATATATTGGATTAAAGATTTGGGATTTTTTTAGTACTTTGCTATAGTAAATCTGACAGCTAACTAGAAAAATTAAATCAATTTCTTATATTTCACCATTTTTATTGCAGGAGAGGGGGCAGGGAATATGGCCACCACAGTCTTAATATCAGTAATCAAATAACCATCGCCTCTAGAGATGGTAATATGTACTGTTTGCAACATCTTTAACATAATCTAGAAATATTTTGAATAATATAGTGCAGTTTTAATCAAAGACAACTAACAGAATAATTTTGTTTGAAAGTGGTTAGTTCCTCTGTGTTGAGTGGCACTTTCTCCCTTGGATTGTAGCCTTAAGGAATGAGTTGGTTCTGCTGTTATTTTATATTTTGTGTGGTCATGATCTCAGTAGCTTTAGATCTTTAGAATCTATACAAATACTTTCCACTTGGGACTCTGTTTTTGAGAAAGGTCTTTGGGGATCACATATTTTATCAGGCACTTCCTCTCTGCTTTCTTTCCCATGATTATAAAAGTATACAATATAAGGAACTAAGTAGAAAATCAACATCTAAGGAGCACCTGAGACAACATTTACGAGAAAAGTTTTGGATTTCAGTTACAGACACTTCTGGATTGATATTATTAATCCTTCCATTTTTCTTCCTAATCTAATAACACACAGGAAAAATTAATAAAAAAATTTGCTTTGCTTTTCTGATCTCATTCTCAGTTCTGGATACATATACAAATTCAGCTGTGTAAAATAATTTTAATTAACAGATAAAATAAATCTTTAAAGCAATCATATTGGTTGCACTAAAAATAGTTTTTCATATCCCTAGAGGATATTGTGCATTGTATTGCTATGGTAACAATAGTGAATCATGCACCAGTGCCATGGAAACACATCAAGAGTATTCCATTGGGAATTCAAAACAGGTTTTGGAAAACAGTATCTATATATCTATTTTTCAAATATTTTAATATATTCAGTGATTAGGTTGATACAGATAAAAATAAGCTGAATTGTACAAAAAACAAAAGAAGAGAAAATATCATCTTGGATATCACAGTGTTATGCTGAATACATATGAACTTCTGTAAATATGAGAATAACCATTGTCCCATTTTACGGAGGATAATACTCTGCATACTTTCTACTCTGACTTAAATATGAGACTGGAGAGCAAAGAAATTCCCCATCAAAAGATAACATTTGGAGGGCCTTAGTCAATTCACAATACATCTGATCATCAGGTCATGGTGTGGTGTGATGGTGCAGATTGTGTATATTTATGTAGATTTGTGTCCCTTTTTTCTATATGTATCATTAACTTACCTGCTTACCTACCTACCTGCATACTCAAACTCATGAGCAAGTTGAGTTGGATACTCCCTTTCTGTTTCAAAACATTCAAAATGCACATAGCCGACCAACATAGTGAAATCTTTTGAATTGTCTTAAGGCTCAACCTTTAATAAGCCTTATCCTGAGAAACTCCCACAGCTCCTTATTAAATTGTTTATTGTTTCTAGCTTCCTGCTTTCAGTTAAAATATATTACATAAATGATTCTTACAAAAACAAAATTAAAGATGTCTTTTTCAAATGAACTATAAATTATGTAAATGTGTGGAACACCCTTGAACCACTTGCTGTTTTGCATTTGTTTAAAAATTCAAGGACATGGTATGTTATTTACAGTATATATTTATCAATTTATGAAGTTCCTTCAATTTTTAAAAGACTTTTCAAAAGGCCAGTTCAATAGGATCCATAAAACTCAATAATCTGAAACTATATTACAATGTTATATCATTTTTTAACTTTATATTGTACATCAAATATTAATAACTACTTCCCAAGTTCCCATGGCCTTCCAGAACACCAACCTCTGGCAGGTAATAAGGATGGGAGCGACCCTTATCTCAGGGGGAAAAGCTGAGAACTGTCAAAGAGAATGTCTTAGCTGCCTTACTTCTTGGTAGGTGAAAGCTTCAGTAGGCACTCTGTTCACTCAGGTTTGGTGAGTAGAATCAGTTTGGAATATGAGATTTTGTAGATTCCCTAGTTACCTGTCCTAAGCCATTCATAACTGCCTTCAGAAACAAACTACAAGCTAGAGCAGCTCTTCTAGCATAATTGTTTAGTTACAAGGCAGGTCTGTCTTATAAGCAGATGGGACTCTGCAATTTGTATTATTTGAAGTTTCTGGGTGGTCTTCAAAGCCAATCCCGTGAAAATTATAGTAAACTACACGTGAAGTGACATCGTCAAAGTCATGTGTTAGAGGATCTCCAGACTATGAAGTTGCTCTCCATAGGGATGATCAATACCAATAATTAATATCTTATGCTTTGGTATTGCTATTATTTCACTTGTGTGGTTTCTTTTTTTAAAGTGGGGGATGTCCTTTTTCTCCTATTAGTATTTCTTGGTTTGGTTTTTTTTTTTAATTTGTTGTCTTTAGTCTTTTTTTGTTTCTTTCAGTTTATCTTTTGCATCTTTTAACAAATATTCTTACTGATGGTATCTTACATTGGGTGACCTTTCCACTAGTTTTATGATTGTTAAACAAGTTTGGGGACAGGACCAAATTTAGAGCACATACAATAATGGAAAACCTGTATGCCACACCTCTCCCTCCTCACTACTAATTGGACTCATTCAGGAAACAGCAGAACTGCTACAAAATGTTCTTTACTCCATCTTCATAGACAGTCCCAGATACTGTGGATGACACTATAAAAACACGTACAAACTCTAGTGCCTATAGAAGGTAGCCATATTTTCTTAACTCCTGTTCTGCCATGAATCATTCTTTAAAGCAATCAAGATCTTTCAGTGAAATCTGATTGCCAAAGATTTAAATGAAACATTTTTTCCACAATTCTATGTAACTGTTGTCCCGTCACCTTCCCACTGAGGACAATAGGTACAGCGCAGCACTTCTTAGTATTTATCACATGGCGAACTTGTTCTACATTGTGTTCACCTATCTGTTAATAATGAAACAGAAGCAGGTCCCTTGAGAAGGCTGTGCCTCTCGAGGCTGCTGGCACTTTCCCATTTGTCTGTTGCCTGAACCCATCTCCTTGCTTTCTCCCTATCTTCTTCAACTAACCATAAGGACGGGGTCAAGCACATAAATGACAGAGTTAGGATCAAGAGAACTCTATCTACTAGTCGGGTTCCACAGCCTCAAAAAGTTCCAGATAACAGCAAAAGATATTATCAAAGTTTTATCCACCAGGCTGCTAATCTAGAGCACACGAGCATTGTTATTCATTAAAACTATTAGCAAAAATAGTATTTTAGATCTTATGGCCCATCTCTCTCAAGAATTTTTTCACATCCCTATAAAAAATGTATTAACAAATAGAAAACCTGAAGGAATGTAAATAATTTTGAATGGAAGGCTTTCAGTGGAATGAATATTTTTCTACATTTAATTAAAAACATTGTATTTAGGGACATTTTTGGAAATCATTTATCTTTTAGTTTCCAGTATGTCTAGCTCTAATTCAGTGTATAAGCTGCTATATCATCAGTTTGGTTTTCCTTTTTATGGAGATATAGTTCTTGTTTTCTTTGTCTTTCATGACACTTATCTTTGCATAAAAGATTCCTTTGAATGCTGTAATTTTCTTTTTTTAATTTATTAGATTTACAGATACAATCAAAAGAAAAACAAGAAAAAAAATAAAAGGAACAAGAATAGATTTACAGTCATTTAAAATTAATTTAAGAAACTTGACATATATTAATCTCATACTATAGTTTTAAGTCACTATTAAAATCAAATTAATTGTGCCATTTGTAACTATAATTGGTATGCCTCAAATTTGAATTTATAAAACAGAATAAAAAATTACAATAATTTTGGCCTAAGAATATTAAGTACAAAATTTCAGAAATGCCCAACAAACTATTTTAAACCTTGCAAGATGAGTTATAGAGATACTTGGCATTTGTAAGCAATTATGGAAAAGAGCAGTGGCCAAGGGACTAGAAAAGATAAATTCATACTCCAATATCAGAAAAGGGCAGTGGTAAAAAAAATTCAAACCATGAAACACTTGCATGCACATCATAACAGTCAAGATTTTACAATCCAGATTCCAGACTACAGAATGTGGAACACAAATTGTCAGATACACGCTTCAGATCACATTGGTAACATGAAAAGGAAAGATAGTTCCAAAACAACTGGTTTATTGATTATACTGGCTTTTGACTATATAGTCCATAACTATGAATTATGAGTAGTCCTTTAAACATGGGTATATCAGACCACTTCACCTGCCCATTAAGGAATGCTTGAGATCACCCAGAGAAAAAAATGAAGCAAAATTGGGAAAGGAATGTACCCAAATGGTATAGTATTGCTTTATTTAACATACCCAGAATGTACCATGAAAACTTTAAGGAGTTCTACATATTATAGTTCAGAGTGCTTATGAAATAAAGCACAAAGATAGATTTAATATCTATATATTAAAAAACAGACACCAGAATACTGGTGGGATATTACTAGTAGGGAATCAGATCACTACTATTATTGTGGAAAAAATACCGCAGCCTGGCTTTCTCAAAATACGAAATTCAGCAGCTCTGCTACCTTTTCAAGTGGACTTCTGAGTCTTTTGAGGACTGTTGGTTGAATCTGCTTTATTTTAGACAAGTACACCTTTCCTAGTTCTTAACCGGTTTTATTCTGTTTGTTTAGACAGGCTGTCAACTTTAAACAAAATAACAAAAAAAACCTAGCATTCTGGAAGAGGCCGAGAGCTGTCACAAAAAAATAATAAACTCTCGCCTTTCCCCCCAATTTGAAGGCCTGGACTTGGAAGTTCCTCAGCCTGCCTCCTTCGGGAAAATCTGTCATCTTGGAGCCGAAAACCGTGCGCTTGAAAACTTGCTTCTGCAACCTCAGCCCGACGAAAGCTTCGTCCTCTCCAAATCGTTCTTCGGCGCAGGATACCCGAGACCGCCTGCCCCAGTTCTGTCAGCCTCAACGGCAGCGGTCACCCCGCACCGCTTCGGCGACCCGCAATCTCACGGGAGGCTCCCCCGCGACTCACGTCGTTGCCTCGGTCCCAACGCGGCCTGGCGGCGCTTCCCAATGGGCAGAGGAAGGGAACCACCGCGCGGGAGGGGAGCCTCCCCTCAGGGCTCTTCGCCGTAAGCCGCGAGCCCCCTCCACCCCCCGTCTGAGAATCGGGCGCGTTCCCCCCTCCTCCATCCGGCTAACATCGACCAATCGAAAAGATGCGCACGTGATAAGCGTTCCCAACGATGACTTCATCCCTGGTGTGGGATGACGTCAAATTCAAGATGGATGGAATCACGGCGGTGGCGGCGGCGCGCGCGGGCGAATCGTAAAAGGAGACGGACGAAGGGGGAAGGAAAGGGGGTGCGCGGAAGGTAAGTAAGAGACCCCAGTTGTTGCTCCTTTAAGGTGGGACTCCTCCTGGACAAAGGTTCGGGTTTCCCCGTGCACAAAGGCGTCTTTTCCTGACGTAACTCTGAGGTATATTTTTCCCCTACCGAGTAGGGCTGCGGTCTTAAGCTCCTGTGTGCGTCTGCGCCAGTTACAAAACGAGTTCTTACCCCTTCACAGCGCATGCGTGGGTCCTAATAGACGCGTTCACGCTGTGGCATACATTCACGTCGTTGCTTTTATTAGTTGCCTAGCGCGCATGTCTGTTGCCCATTTTTAGCTCAGGGAGGCTTTCTTTTCTGTGTTGCGCCTGCGCCTTGCCTATATA